>JBBPBX010025249.1:0-21352 GCA_038048925.1 Garcialebias charrua | reverse complement strand
ATGGACAATCCATGACGAGCACAGAAGTCCAACAACAGAACACCACTCGGGTTCAGATCAGGGGGGCCGTTCCTCCCAACCACACCCCTCCAGGTCTCACTGTCATTGCCCACGTGAGCGTTGAAGTCCCCCAGCAGAACAAGGGAGTCCCCAGGAGGCGCACCCTCCAATACCCCCTCCAAGGACTCCAAAAAGGGTGGGTAATCTGCGCTGCCGTTTGGCGCATAGGCACAAACAACAGTCAGAGCCCGTCCCCCCACACGTAGGCGAAGGGAGGCTACCCTCTCGTTCACCGGGGTGAACCCCAACGTACAGGCACCAAGATGGGGGGCAACAAGTATGCCCACTCCTGCTCGGCGCCTCTCACCAGGGGCAACTCCAGAGTAGAAGAGTGTCCAACCCCTCTCAAGGAAACTGGTTCCAGAGCCAGAGCCATGCGTTGAGGTGAGTCCAACTATTTCTAGCCGGAACCTCTCAACCTCACACACTAGCTCAGGCTCCTTCCCCACCAGAGAGGTGACATTCCATGTCCCAATGGCCAGCTTCTGTAGCCGAGGATCAGACCGCCAGGGTCCCCGCCCTCGGCCACCACCCATCCCACATTGCACCCGACCCCTTTGGCCCCTCCCATAGGTGGTGAGCCCATGGGAAGGGGGACCCACGTCTCCTCTTCGGGCTGTGCCCGGCCGAGCTCCATGGGTGAAAGCCCGGCCACCAGGCGCTCGCCAACGTGCCCCACCTCCGGGCCTGGCTCCAGAGTGGGGCCCCGGTGACCCGCGTCCGGGCGAGGGAACATTTTGTCCATTTATTTTACTCATCATAAGGGGTCTTCGGGCTGCACTTTGTCTGGTCCCTCACCTAGGACCTGTCTGCCTTGGGTGACCCTACTAGGGGCATGAAGCCCCTGACAGCATAGCTCCTAGGATCATTGGGACACTCAAACCCCTCCACCACGGTAAGGTGGCAGCCCAGGGAGTCTTTCAATAATCTTTCAATAGTTTTTTTTTTTCAATAATCTTTCAATAAAGCCATGAGTGGTGCGTATCTTCTGACTGACTCTCTGCGGTGGAATCCATTTTGGGTGTGTTAGTGGTGCTGTGGGTGCACCCAGCTCAATGACGTATATACCAGGCAGTGGCGGCTGGTGATTTTTTTTAATGGGGGGCACAATCTAGTGGTCATGAGTCAGCACAAACATGAGTCTGTGAGCAGATTAATGCCTGCAGTAGTTTTGTAATTTTTAATAATAATAAATGTGTAAACCTGAATATCTCCCACCCACAGCATATTACTGAATTAACTCCTTTTGCTCTCTACAGAGACTGAAGAACAGCTTCTACCCTGAGGCTGTTAGACTCATGAATCTCTAACCAGAAGAATCACTGTGAAATATCACATGTAGCTGCTGATCTGTTTCATGTTGCTGCTGATCTGTTTCATGTTGCTACTGACAAAAAAATCTGTTTCATGTTGCTGTGTTCATCCGTGTTCATCTGCTCATACAGACTCATGTTCGTACTGCTGTTTGGAGTAATGTTTTCTATGATATTAGTGCTTAGTGTATTTTTAGTTGATGTTTTTCTTAGTTCATATCTTAGATGTTATTACTGTTTTTCTTTTACTTTTTATTGTTGGATGTAACTGGGACCCTGTGTACATCATCTTGTTTCATCACATGTACCACATGTAGTGCAAATGACAAAGATTCTCTGACTCTCTGATTTAGGGCTTTTTCAATTATGCTAAATATGAAAAGGTGGGTTTTGGCACCTTTCTCTTCCATATAAATAATAAAATATTGGGGCATGGACAATATTTATTTTTCCTGGTAGTCAAGAGAATAGCAATGGCTATTAGTCAGCTTTCTAATTATTTAACATATAACAACTATTTATTTTATGAGTATATGTGTACATTTAAAAGCAATAATTCAAATTCACATTGCACTTGTGTAAGAATTATGAGGAGGTCAATATTAATACTGACCTCCTTTTTACCTTAATTTACTTATTCAGATTGAATAGTAATTTCACGGATTCTCTTCTTTTTCAGTTCAATATTTCTGTGATCTTTATGATGGATAAATAAACAGAGCCATTAAGTGACAATGGACACGTTAACTTAGTTTGATATGTCAAAGAGACACTATCATTTATTTAAAATAAATCAACTAAATTAACACCATTACACTTGATTGACATGATTTCACTTTCTTTCAATTCAAATACGTCAGCACACTTGATTTAACACAACAGACATAAATATTGGATGTTAACATATTTAGTCTGAGGGGCATTTCAGCTTAAAATAGTTTCCAGCTTAAGATTGAGAGGGAAAGGGAAAAGGAGGAATAAGAGGTTGGAGAGATTAAGTTATTTATCTCGAGTGTAACCAGAGATGACACTTTCCATCCGACTTCGGCTAAATCCCAGGTACGTTTGTAAACAGCTTTACCTTTTGACGATGCGTCTGATAAAGATATTACCAGCCTCCCAGGTGCACAGAGTCCTTCCGGCCCTCGTACGTCTGAACTGGTCGTTTACTTCCAACGTCTCCTCGGATCCGCGTCAGCCGTCAGAAACATGTGGCAGCTTCTGGCCGACTTCAAGACGAGATGTTTCTCAAAGAAAGTTCATTAGGAACTTTGGAGCTTTTGCTCGGGGAACTGGATGGAGGCGTCCATCAGTTCTAGCTGACAAGTTAGTCTTTGGCTCTTGACCAAGCTTGACCAGCTGCAAGGCAGAGAGCTTTCAGGTCTCCGTCCATTCAAACTCTCTGTCCATTCAAAGACTGAAGCGTTTCCGCACAGTTAGAACTTAAAAGACTTAGAGAGGAGAAAAACTTGTCTCTTTTTCATTGGTCCACTCGTTATCACTATTCAAGGTGAAATTCAGCACAGAGAAGGAAATTGTTTAGGAAAAGTATCTGAGTGAGAGACTTTCAGACGCTAGATGAGAGTTTTAGCTGAAACTCGACAAAAACAATTTCAGTGTAAGTCAGTTTGACATTTTAGCTGAACTTTGACACCTTTTCACTTGCAGAAATGACACATTGATGTTTCACATTTAAAGAATAACAGCATATAACATATATCATGAAAATGACAAAAGTTATTCTTTTGATTACATTAGAATAAAATCAAAGATAGAAATAGTCTCTTTTGGTGACTATATTTATCAGATTATAGCTAAATGAATGATTTTGTAGTAAATGTCTTGCTTTACTGAGTGGTCAGTAAAGGTCATCACTGGACAGTTCAAAAACCTTAATTTGACCCTGGGTAGGTCCATTACATCTCCCCCCTTTTGGAAGCCATCGCCAGTCCTTGGGGATGGGGTCCAACACGAAAGGAAACCTTGAACTGTCTTTGATCTTGAAGTAATCCAGCAAGTGGAAAAGAAAAATCAAAAATTATAATCCCATAAAGTTTTGGAAATTCCATACTGTTCGGAGGTAATCCCATTGCGGTAAGCTTTTAATCCCTTGGAAAACTGAGTCTGTTAACTCTTGGAAAACAAAGTCTGTGATCCTTTGGAAAACAAAGTCTTATAATCCACAGCGATAATCCCACAGCAGTAATTCCACCACGATTAGAGTTGGTGATTTCATCAGCAACAATTGTTTTCATAATCAGCATGTAGAGGGGATCCCTCGATTGACGCAGAGGAGGCGACCCTTGGATGAAGGTTGAAGACCAAGCGTTGGAGCTGCAGGTCCCCACATCGAAGGTTGTTGGCTGGTTGGTTTCCAGTCAGTGCCACTCTGGTTCTATGTGTCATGCAATTATGTGGTTTTTTAAGGTGGGCTTATGATTGGGATTTTACATTAAGCCTTACCTACACTGTTAAAAGTCATACTCTCCATTAGTTATCATAACGTTTTTCTATAAGTTACTTCCAATTAACATAATGAGTTATGTAATTTCAACTTAATTTCATGCGTTATTGGCATTTCAACTCAAGGTTGTGAGTCACGTCTGTGAAACATAAATTTAAATGTGCGAACTTAATTTGAAAATCTGAGTTTTAAAATAGTAACCGGATCTTATAAAAACTGATCACCACTAGCAATATTAATGCGAGATAAAAAATAGTGCCGGAAATTCGCTCTTTATCTGAATTGGGACTAAATATGATGTAATATTTAGTCAGACTTTATAAAGTTCTCCATCCCAGTTAGAATTGCATATTAAATGAAGAAGAGGACCACCTGACCAGATTAAGGAGTCGAAAGCAAAGTCGCGGATGAATACCATTTTTTCCAAGACCTGGATCCGGCGCAAGGTCGTTCAAATTCGGCGCGCGGGGAATATGTTGGAATAATAGAAACAAGGTAAGCTGCATTTGTTGTTAAAATATGTTATTAAGAGATAAAAGTTCGTGTCTCTGTTACATGTTTAAACACAGGACATAAAACAACAGCTTGCTAACTGTCGAGGGCAGGAGTTAATTAAAGCAGATGCTTTCGGTTGCGCTTATAGAACTTTTCTTAAGAGAAAATACAAGCAGCTACCATGATTTTTGTATTGTACACCCTCAGAAGCACATATGTGGCGCTTGGTCAAAGTTTTGCTTCGACGTGCTGACTGCAGATGAGTTTGCAGCTTCGGGAAAAGGCTGTGCGTCAGGGATTAGTCATGTCCCTTGTCAGGAATTAGTCGTGTCCGCCTGCGTACCGTTTTGTTTTTCACTTATTAAATGTCGTGTACCTTGTCAGGAATTAGTCGTGTCCCCCTGCGTACCGTTTCGGTTATTTTTTCACTTATTAAACGTTATTAACGGGAAAATATGCGCCACGGAAATAAAATTCCTAGGCGAGTTTCAGCACGGCGCTATTATCTTGTAGCACGTGTAGCATTAGCAGCCCTAGCTTCTCGCTGTGGTCTCGTGTTTGTTAACGTTATGGCTTCCTTGTTAAAAGACGAAGGCAAATTCAAAGTTGTGTGTGTGGACGTTTTTTCACGGAGATTAGGTCTGCCGCAGACAACACGTAACTTGTTAACGTCTAACGTGTTAACGGACTTTAAACGACGTCATCCAAACGTGAACATTTTCTAGAAGCAAGAAAAGCAGCTTGCAAACACCGCTAAAACTAGCAGCATTTAAACAACCTTTAACAGGTAAATCAGATCGGTCCAGATCAATAACACAAACTGTATGATCTAAAAAAGCTCAGTCTGGTCCTCTGGACATTCAAAAAAATAAAACAAAGCAAAAAATATATAGAAACGTTTCGTCTGAGCTTTTTTAGATTTTTCTACCTGGATTATTGAGCATGCATCAGGGTACAAACTGTATGAGTTTTTAAAGCTCTGGATCTACAAAAACATGTCTGTATGTTGTTGATCTGCAGGCTTTAAAGTACCTGAGCCTCGCTACGACATCCCCATCATGTCAACACTTCAGCCAAAAAGTTCATCACTTTATGAAAAAGCTAAAACTGATATTGTCAACAAGTCCTGGACCAGATTAAAGCTCTGCCCTGATGATGATGACCGAGAGATTCAACCACCTCAACCGATCAAAAAGAGGTATTGTTCTTTTATTATTATTATCTAATTTATCTTTTTTGTTTGTGGATTTGTGTGTTTGTGGATTTAGAAAAAGCATATGACAGGGTGCAAAGAGAGGACGTGTGGTATTGCATGAGGAAATCTGGAGTGGCAGAAAAGTATGTTAGACTGGTACAGGACATGTATGAGGACAGCAGGACATGTATGAGGACAGCAGGACATGTATGAGGACAGCAGGACATGTATGAGGACAGCAGGACATGTATGAGGACAGCAGGACATGTGTGAGGACAGCAGGACATGTGTGAGGACAGCAGGACATGTGTGAGGACAGCAGGACATGTGTGAGGACAGCAGGACATGTGTGAGGACAGCAGGACATGTGTGAGGACAGCAGGACATGTATGAGGACAGCAGGACATGTGTGAGGACAGCAGGACATGTGTGAGGACAGCAGGACATGTGTGAGGACAGCAGGACATGTGTGAGGACAGCAGGACATGTGTGAGGACAGCAGGACATGTGTGAGGACAGCAGGACATGTGTGAGGACAGCAGGACATGTGTGAGGACAGCAGGACATGTGTGAGGACAGCAGGACATGTGTGAGGACAGCAGGACATGTATGAGGACAGCAGGACATGTATGAGGACAGCAGGACAGATAGCTTCAAGGTGGAGGTGGGAGTGCATCAAGGATCGGCTCTGAGCCCCTTCTTGTTTGCTCTGGTGATGGACCGACTAACAGATGAGGTCAGGCAGGAATCCCCATGGACTATGATGTTTGCAGATGACATTGTGATCTGTGGTGAGAACAGGGAACAGGTGGAAGAGAACTTGGAGAGGTGGAGGTATTCACTTGAAAGAAGAGGAATGAAAGTCAGCCGTAGTAAGACAGAGTACATGTGTGTGAATGAGAGGGAGGAGGTGGAACAGTGAGGCTACAAGGAGAAGAGGTCACAAAGGTGCAGGACTTCAAGTACAGGTAGTCCCCGACTTACGAGCGAGTTCCGTTAAAACGAGGTGCTCGTAAGACGAAAATTCGTAAGTTGGAACACGAAGCACATGTTCTCGTAAGTCCGGAATTTCGCTCGTAAGTTGGAACGGTTTTGCTAGCGCGACTACAAACACTCGTTTTTCATCGAAAAACTGCTTATGAGTGCATAAAAATGATCGGAAACGTGTGTCCACATGTTTAGCTAACGAACTGTGGTGAAAAAACACAGAAAAACTCAGTATTTTTTGCGTTTTTTCCAAAAGTTGGCCAGCTCGTAAGTCCGGAACCTCGTAAGTTAGAGCGCTCGTAAGTCGGGGACTACCTGTACTCGGGGTGCACTGTCCAGGAAAATGGTGAATGTGGTAAAGAGGTGAAGAAGAGAGTCCAGGCAGGATGGAGTGGATGGAGAAAAGTTTCAGGAGTGATTTGTGACAAAAAGGTGTCAGCAAAGGTCAAAGGAAAAGTTTACAAGACAGTGGTGAGACCAGCTATGTTGTATGGTCTGGAGACAGAGACATGGACAAAAAGACAGGAGACAGAACTGGAAGTAGCAGAAATGAAGATGCTGAGGTTCTCCTTAGGAGTGACATGGCATAAGATTAAAGAGATAATCAGAGGTACAGCACATGTTGAACAACTGGGAGATAAAGTTAGGGAGGCCAGACTGAGATGGTTTGGACGTGTCCAGAGGAGGGACAGTGGTTTGGACATATATGGACATGACAGCAGGACATGTATGAGGACAGTAGGACATGTTCTGGTACAGGACATGTATGAGGACATCAGGACATGTATGAGGACAGCAGGACATGTATGAAGACAGCAGGACAACACTTCTCGCTGTGGTCTCGTGTTTGTTAACGTTATGACTTCCTTTTTAAAAGGCGAAGGCAAATTCAAAGTTGTGTGTGTGGACGTTTTTTCACGGGAACTGGATGACCGTGAGGGACAGTGGTTTGGACATGTCCAGAGGAGGGACAGTGGTTTGGACATGTCCAGAGGAGGGACAGTGGGTATATTGGTAGAAGGATGTTAGAAATGCAGCTGCCAGGAAAAAGACAAAGAGGGAGGCCAAAGAGGAGATATATGGATGCAGTTAGAGAGGACATGGAGGTAGTTGGAGTGAGGACAGAGGATGCAGAGGACAGAGTGAGGTGGAGGAGGATGACTCGCTGTGGTGACCCCTGAAGAGGGAAAAGCCGAAAGAAGAATATCTAATTAATCTTTTTAATTTAAAATTATAATCTTATTACCTGTAACTTATTATTATTTTTTTACCTCTTTGTGTTTTATTTCCAGTCTGGGACAGAGATAGCAGCTGACTTCTTCCTCTTCAGGGAAATTTGCCAGATCACCTGCAGCGAAGAAGTCTGATGACTGAACTCTGAACTTTTCCAGGGACAGGTGGGAGCAGGTCCAAGAAGAGCTTGTTGTGAGTAATGACAAATACAGCCACACTGCTGCTACTGTTGTTATTGAGATGATTTTCTCCACCACTGGAGATAATCACTGCAACTAGATCTGTACTTTTGGCAGAAAATGTGGACAAGTTGGTCTTTTTGGACAAAAACTTAAAACTTGATTTAGGGCTGGGCCATATCATATCGTTTACGATAATACCGGTAAAAATAGCTTGCCCGGGCAAAAAAAAGATATCATGATATGCTAATTTCATGACGAGATACGTAAGAACGCCCCGCCCCCCAACCGAGCGCTTCAAACTGAACTGCGCACCTCTCTTCCATCAGTCTGTACTGGTGCTAAAATGATAAAAACAAACCGCGCGTCGTGTCAGCTTCTGTCCCCTGCTCTGAACAGCAGGTAGAGGATCAAATGCCCCCACCCGCCCCCACACCCCACTGAGCAGCCCGCTGCGGGCTGGTCTCCCTCGCTCTGAAAACTGTCTCTACAAACACGCGCAGCTCTCCACGAACCAAGAGAAAACCACAGTGAAGTTATTTTCAAGTTGGAAGTTGGAGATTCGAGCTCCGTGTCTTCATCGGTGCGTTGCTCTCGTCAGTCCACCCAGCGGGAAAAAGGAGTTCCCAGCTGGAGCACCTTCCAGCACCCTGCCAAAGACTCCAAGAAGGCTGGATACTCTAAACTGTTGGTAGGCGCATAGGTACAAACAACAGTCAGAGCCCCATCCCCTCACCTGAAAGCACAGGGAATCCATCCTCTCATCTACCGGGGAAAACTCAACACACAGGCACCAAGTCCGGGAGCTAAGGTTGTTTTCACCTGATAGTCCGGTAGACAGTTGGAGACCAATATTCTTAACATTTTGTTTACATTTGAGCTGGTGCGTTCGCTTTCACACTGCGCTGTGCAGTCGAGCCAACCTGTTCGAACCAACCTGTTACCCTACTCGCCTGTGGTGGCGCTGCACCAAGATCTACTGAAAGAAATGACACAAAAACCTCTGAAAGAAGACANTTAAACATTCGCTCCCCTGTATAATGTACTCTATAGAGAACCTTATATTGTATTAATTGTAAATTGGAGATTCTAGTCAATTTAAAAGTATTTGAACATACTTGAGACCAAATTTTTTGTTCAAAGTTGATTGATAAATCTGACTCCCATTTTTCAACAGGTAGTGCTATCGAGTCATCGATCCTAGACAATTTTTTGTATATTTTAGATAATACTACTTCTTTACACGGTGCAGTGAACGCCATGAGGCGTGTAACAAGGAGCCTCCAAATGGTCTCAGTTTCTGACTTCCTGCAGGGACAACAGCTGCATGCAGGCGACATGTAGACCGAAGAGAAAAACGTTTCTCTGCTTTTTGAAACTGAGAGGAGTCTTTTCATAGACCTGCCATTTCAACAAGAATCAACCGGACAGAAAGAGAGTGACAGGCTACCCTGCTGGGTCTGTGTGCGTGGCTGCGTGCATAATGTGTGTGTGTGTGTGCACGTCTGTGTACGCGTGTGTTTAGCAGTCTCTAGTAAGATGTGAGTTACGTGTAATGGACAGCTGACATCTACTGATGTAACCACTGAGGATGAATAATATTTACCGTAGTGGACCTCCTTTAACCCTTACACAACCAGAACAGTCTTTCCTTTTTGGTCAAGTTAGTATTCTGTTTTCCTCAAGAAGCTATGTAATGCTGACTGGATATGCATGTCACATGATCCCCTTTGTGAACAATAACCTGCACTACAAACATAAAACCAGATCTAGTTTTCTTATCACATCTGAGCTCTTCTTTTTTTTATCCAAAGTACAAAAGCTACAGGCTACAACGAGAATTGCATACAGCGCATTATGCACCCCTCAAAAAAATGATTCAAGTGCAAGGTCCAATGTTCTTTATTGTCATTTGCACCACATGTGGTACACGAGGTGGAATGAAACTATGTGCACAGGGTCCCAGTTACAGCCATCAAACGTATAAATTATAAAAGAAAAACAGTAATAAGGAAGATGTAAACTAAGAAATATGCTAACACTAATAGTGCAAAACAATACAGCAGCAGGAAATAATCAGCAGCATGAGATCAGCAGCACATATTACCATTCAAAGTGGCAATTACAGTGATTTTTTTTCACAGTGATAATTCTGATTAGGGATTCATGAGTGTAACAGCTTCAGGGTAGAAGCTGTTCCTCAGCTCATTATACAACAACACAGTCATCTATAGCAATGGCCTAGACTCGCAAAGACCTTAAAGAGCGACTCCACACCCTGTGGATCGGTAACTCCTCCCCCGAAGCAGTTTGAAAATTTCCCTCAAAATAGGCGTGTCGAGAGTCAAGCAGGGGAGGAGGTTGAGGTTGTCCTGTGTTCACGCCCCCTCTAGTGGTAAACTCCCACCCCTCCCCAAGATTAGATTTCAAAATGGCGGATAGTCACGTCTTCAGTAAGTAAATACCTAAACTTTTACCAAAATAACAGTTGTAAAATGTTGTTGCGTGCATTTAATCACACACACACACAGCTTATGCGTATGCTTCTGAACACAGAACACATTAAAAACCTGTTTAGCTGCATGGCATGCGGTGTACAGCTGTGTTTTTGTCATTTTAATTTGCCACATCTTATTACTTAGCACATTCCAAAAGTAACGTTTCATAATAAATATTATAAAATATTGATTTTTCCTACCCTCTATAGGGTAGGGTTTGTTTGACGCTTTGGCTTATTTTTGTTATGCAACCCAGAACTAAACACACATTGTTTTTTGAATTGACTATTAATTAGCACCAAACAGTGGTAAAATCTTTTATTTGGTTTCCAAATACTGTATCCGTGTTTAGAAACATTAGATAAGCTTGTACAATATATATTTGTTAGGACATGTATACAGTATTTGTTTAAGCTATGTGTCAGCTAATCAAAACTGGGCACAGCACAGCTGATAAGATTAATGAGAAAATATTTCTTAATGCAAACCAAACCAATTGCAATAAATTTAACAATACATGTACTGTGTATCCTTTAAAATGTTCTTTTCAGATAACTGTGATGACTCAAAGCACCCAGCAGCCACACAGAGTAATTGCAGCCAGGATTACTTTAACCAAGAAGATGATGCAGAGTCTCGGCCAGAGCTTCATCTCCTGAGACCTGCATCCACGACAATGTTGAAAAAGCTGAGACCCTGGTGTTCGTTTCTGGCTGGAAGGTGGGGCATCCTGAAGGTGGTTGGGACTCCTCGTTCTGCTGTCCACTGCGTCCAAACAGAGGAGCTGGGGTGGTGTCCCATGTGTTTTCAGAACCTTTTGTTGTTTTGAAGTAACTTACTGTTAATAAAATGAATCATAGACAACTAGTTTTTGTAATCAATTTGTTTATTTATTTTTTCCCTCATGCATGAGGACAAATCTGGGACACGATGCAGCGGTCGACTTCCCTCACTCCATCCCGACCCTGGATATTTGCAGTCCTGAAAAGAGAAAAGATCAAAAGTTTAATCTGAGTAAATGTAACATTTTAATGGAGAAAGATGTTGATTCAAAATTTCACAGTGTCAACAAATCCCCAAAATGTTGGGACAGGTAGCAATGAACAAATAAACAAGAATTAATGTTGCATAAACTTTTTAAAAAAAAACGTCCGCCATAATAAAAGTAATAAATAAAATAATAAAAACATAATTAATAATATTAATACCTGCAGACAGAGGGTAGGGTACAAAAGTAATAAATAAAACATGAATACATGTACCTGGTGAATCAGCTCTCATATATGTCACCTCCAAAGTGACATGTCTACACGTCTCCTTGATGCTTGATGTCTGTGAAGCACGGCTCAGATTGGATGTGGAACGCCTCATGGAAATAAAAAAAGAACAACACATTTTAATCACCTTACAAACAAGCATACTGTACTTGTTTTCACTTTGTTGATCTGTTAAACAGATGACCCAGTGCAAAATAAATACTGCTGCCCATGATACTCATTCACAAGTACACATTATTTTATAAATACCTTTGATGCACAACATTATTATTTGCAGCAAAAGTACACCGTGTCTAAAACATCGTACTGTAACTAGTACAACAGCTAAAATTAGCGCCAGCTAGTCTCCATTGTTTTTTTATGTCACGGTCTTCTTTATCAGAGTTCATAAGAGTTCACACACTCTGCGGTGTTCATAAGAAACACTAGATTTTGAGCATTTAAACACAACCACAAACTAACGTTGATCAGCAACAGATAAAAACGCCACGACCTTGTGGGGCCACACCGAAGCAAAGCTGCAGGTCGCAAACACAGCACATGAAGAAACACGTCATGTACTCAAAAGATAAATTATGGAATGAAAGGTGTAAAATGGTACTCACCTCCAAACGGATTGTAACCTGATGGTGTAAGGGTGGGTGAACATCAGTTTGAAGAGCTATTCTTGGAACAGCTTCACTCATCAATGCTAATGCTATGTTGCTAATCGCTAATCCAACCCCTGAACTCTGGAGGGGGAGTGACCTTCTCGGGGGAGTGGCTCCACTTTTATATTAAGGCAGGAGACGATGTGACGTCACAACGGAGCAGACATGTCACAACAGAGCATTTGAGCTAATAGTAAAATTAACGTGCAATAACTTCTGTTCAACCCATAGGGCTACCGTGAACACGTTTTTAGACCAAATATTGCCGATTTTAACTAATACGCACAAATACATGAAAATTTACACAGAAATAGTGCTCTGAAACTTTTTATACACATTCTAGGGAGTTTATCAGCTAAAAAAACATAAATTTGGGTTTAGTCGCTCTTTAATATTTACTGTTTTTGGTCAATACCATTCAGGTCTTTTGAGCCACCCACACAAGTCTCACATCAAACTACTCTCCAAGACCAGGCCTATGAGGCACAGCTGTTTATTTATCATTTTTATGCATTTTGTAATTCTTCACAATTTAATATTTCATAAATCTGTGGGGTTTTCCTCAATAGCTTCCAAGTCATGTGACCTGTTGACCCAAAAACACTGTGAAATAATTCTGCTAGTCTCTATAAATGAGGCACAGTCATTTGTTTTCTATTTTAAGTCATATTAATCAGACTCCATGAAGCGGACTGACGAGAACACCGCACCGATGAAGACACGGAGCTCGAATATCCAACGTCCAACTTGAAAATAACTTCACTGCGGTCAAGAGTCAGGTGATCAGAGACAGATCAGTCAGAAAATGAATCATTCCTGCATGAATAGATGAAACTGAAACACCAACACGCTTCAGCGTCAGCTGATCACCTTTTTACAACTTGTGAAAGTTATTCTTCAGTTAAAGGCAACATATATTTTGTTGCATGTTACATTTATGCCCAACAGATCTTAAGATTCATTTTTATTTAGTTGTTTTAGGAAACTACACATGCACTTTAGTTTTTGTGGTGGTTTTTGTTGATCTATATTTTGTGCAGACTTTTTCAATCTAAATAACAGATCATTTTTTTTAGAATAAGATAACCGTACATGTGTCTATTAAATTTCTGTATTTTTTATTTGAAATGAATAAATAAATAAAAAAATATATTTTTTATACTTGGAGACCGAATACTTTACTAAATAAAGTAATTTCAGTAAAATTACCCCTTGTTTTTTTTTAATTTTATGTAATACTGCAAAGCAACATGTTAAGTTAATTTTGTCAAATAACTAAATTTGATTTCTGTTTTTTTTTTCCGTTATATCACGAAATTTATCGTTATCGTGATAATGCTCTGAAATATCACGATATAATTTTTGAGCCATATCGCCCACCCCTACTCTGACTTCAAGATAAACTTATTCCAGGAAGGAATAAACAAAGTTTTGAGCTTACGCTCGTTCGGAGTGGACTCATAACAGCATGTTATTAGTCCTTTACTGAAGACGAAGGTCGTTAGCTCTTGACCAAACGTACCCCAGCTCTTTGGGAAAGGTTCACATCTCTTTGAAGTTCCCAGCAGACTCAGCAGTTCCAGCGACAGCTTAGAACTTAAAAGAAGATCATGAGAGGAGTGAGACTTGTGTCTTTTTCATTGGTCCGTGGACCAGTCGAGCAATTCACTTGTTATCACGACCCAAGGTTACAGCCAGAGCAGAGGGAGATTTGTTTAGGAAAAGACAGAGAAAGCTGGAGCCCTTCTCATGAAAAACAACGGATTAACTGTCTTCTGACTTTCTAAACAAAACGGTCGGGCCTCTGTGACCCGAGACTTCAACTTTAACACAGCAGGAGTGACACCGTAATGCTTTTACAAAATAACACAGCTTAAAAGCACACATCATGAAAATGACAAAAGTTATTCTTTTGATTACATTAGAATAAAATCAAAGATAGGAATAGTCTCTTTTGGTGACTATGTTCTCAGATTACAACTAATGGAATAATTTGTAGTAAATGTCTTGCTTTACTGAGAGGTCAGTAAAGGTCATCACTGGACAGTTCAAAAATACACAGGTGTATCAAAGTGGACACGGTCATGCCCACTACAACTTTATGAATCTGTGTCAGTCTAATGAGTCACAAAGTAACCCGGTTCACTTTATGGATCTGGGTCAGTCTAAAGAGTGACTAAAGTAACCCGGTTCACTTTATGGATCTGGGTCAGTCTAATGAGTCACTAAAGTAACCCAGTTCACTTTATGGATATGGGTCAGTCTAATGAGTCACTAAAGTAACCCAGTTCACTTTATGGATCTGGGTCAGTCTAATGAGTCACTAAAGTAACCCGGTTCACTTTATGGATCTGGGTCAGTCTAATGAGTCACTAAAGTAACCCGGTTCACTTTATGGATCTGGGTCAGTCTAATGAGTCACTAAAGTAACCCGGTTCACTTTATGGATCTGGGTCAGTCTAATGAGTCACTAAAGTAACCCGGTTCACTTTATGGATCTGGGTCAGTCTAATGAGTCACTAAAGTAACCCGGTTCACTTTATGGATCTGGGTCAGTCTAATGAGTCACTAAAGTAACCCGGTTCACTTTATGGATCTGGGTCAGTCTAATGAGTCACTAAAGTAACCCGGTTCACTTTATGGATCTGGGTCAGTCTAATGAGTCACTAAAGTAACCCGGTTCACTTTATGCAGGGTTTCTGCAGGTTTGAACAACTCAAATTTAAGACTTTTTAAGACCTTTTTAAGACCAGTATGGTTCAAATTTAAGACCTATTCACAACATATGTACACAACAGAAATGTGCAGAAGAAATGCATAATTACTTAATTACTTGAGAAGTAACTTTATTGAAAAAATGAAACGAACACATTTTACATGCAGTGTTATGGATAATATATGTATGTATATGATATATGTATGATATATGTATGCTTATATGTGGACTACATAAATCTGAGCTCCTCTCCCTTAGCAAGAATCTCCTCCTCAATGTTCTTCAGCTCAGCTGCTTTATCCTTGCTAGCTCTCCTCAGAACGTTTGACTTCGTTATCAACTGAGCCATCTGAGTGCCAGCCTTGCCTTCAGCCTGCTCTGCAAATTTGTCTGCATCTTGTCTGCCCATCCATTGAAATGGACACAAGTCTCCTTAGGTCAAGAGGGTCCACACACTCCTGAGGAAAGACAAAAACAAATATGAGACTTCAGACATTGTATTCTGTCTTATTTTGACTGAGACACAGGCCTAAATTATATTCATTCATTCAACCAAAAAAATATCCAATTATTATTATGATAAAAACGAGTCATAAATGAAATTAAAAGAAGCAGAAAGAAAATATGTAATTATATCTGCTCCCTTTTTCCTCAAAAAGTTAAATTCAAACAAAATCAATACAGAGTCCTCAAACAACAACTTATGTCAACAAACACATATATAAGTTAGTACTACTGTATACTTATAAAACACATTTACAGAAATATATAGCCTAAACAGGTTTATCAAATTTGCATCTGAAAACTAAAGCTGTCATATAAACATGTTTGTTAAAAACAAAACATTTACCGTTAGGCTACTTACTTTTACATGCTTCATTAAGTTATTGTTGAATGCCCCATGAACTGGGATCCCAGGTATCTGGACTGTACCTGTCCCTCCTCCCAAAAACGCAGGTGTAGGTCCAGCTGCTTGGTTTTGGTGGTTTGATTCAGGCTTTCATCGAACATGAGCACAAACGGTCGAGTCACTTTGGAAATTAGTTCTCTTTTTATAAAGTCTGCTAGTCTAAAGCGGGCAGGTTTATCTTTTCCACACAAATGATTTGGCGATGTCCGAGTCTGGAAACATAGTTTGAAACAAGTCTCCAATGTCTTCATTTGCGTTGTATGAGTTATGTTTACTTATCACGTGGAGAACCCAGAGAACCTCTGCTCGTAATGTAGCCTCTGACCCGAAGGCAACACGAAGGTCGCTCCTGTTAGCAACGCTAACAGGAGCTGCGGAGCAGTTGTCTCTCCGAGGCAGAGTAGATGAACCAACGCTGGAGCAACAGAACTGGCTAATAGCGGTCGTCTGTCGCAGGCCTTTCACAGCGCTAACATGCTTGTCACTTTTAGAATGTGACTCTAAAGCCCGTACACCCAACGTTGCGAGTTTATTATTTATTTTACATACGCAGCAGTAGGCCTTGAAGTCACCGTTTGGCGAAGGCTTTAACCAAACGTTAAAGTCGTCCCTCTCAAGCCAAGTGATGTTGAATTAGCATTTCCCCATGTTAGCAACAGCACGCCGTCTTCTTCTTCTGCTGTTGTTGTTATTCTTTTTCTTCGTTTTATTCTTGCCCGCCGACGATCACGTGACATGGACTCTCACGAAAACTGATTGGCTGCAATGCGTCACATGTTTGTCACGTAGCGAGCTTTTTCTTTCTTTCTTTTTTGGAGCGCTTGAGGCAGGATTACGAAGCGCTCGAAATTAAGACCTCCTCAAAACAAATTTAAGACTTCAACGCAATAATTCGACAAATTTAAGACCTTTTTAAGGCCTAAAATCGGGATTTTAATTTTAGACTTTTTGGGACTTTTTAAGACCCCGCGGAAACCCTGTTATGGATCTGGGTCAGTAATGAGTCATTAAGAAACCCGGTTCACTTTTATGGAAGCGGATATGAGACGTATTTAAAACTAAAATGGTTTAGCAGGAATGCTTTTTCATTTCAAAGTCAAGCTGCCTTTTTTGAGTCATAAATAAAATTTAAAATGAATAAACCAAACTGCATTTTCATTTTCTTCTTCGAGACTGCTCAATTTGTAACTTAATTAAAATGATAAGTAAAATAACATTTAACATTTAATTTTCAATATATGTCTAAGTAAAAAGTGGCCAAAATTCATTTTGAAATCTCAATTTTGAAAATTAAAATGAAATAGCAGAAATGCTTTTTAATTTCAAAGTCAAGCTGCCTTTTTTGAGTCAGAAATAAAATTAAGATTAAATCATTTTCATTTTCTTATTCAGCACTGTTATATCTCATTGAACTACAGAGCAAACTGCATTTTCATTTTCATCCTGCCCCCCTGCGCTCAAAGTGTGACAATATTCAATCTCAAAAGCAAACCCAGAGTAATTGAGACGAAATTAAAACTAAAATGGTTTAGCAGGAATGCTTTTTCATTTCAAAGTCAAGCTGCCATTTTTTGAGTCATAAATAAAATTTAAAATGAATAAACCAAACTGCATTTTCATTTTCTTCTTCGAGACTGCTCAATTTGTAACTTAATTAAAATGATAAGTAAAATAACATTTAACATTTAATTTTCAATATATGTCTTAGTAAAAAGTGGCCAAAATTCATTTTGAAATGTCAATTTTGAAAATTAAAATGAAATAGCAGAAATGCTTTTTAATTTCAAAGTCAAGCTGCCTTTTTTGAGTCAGAAATAAAATTAAGATTAAATCATTTTCATTTTCTTATTCAGCACTGTTATATCTCATTGAACTACAGAGCAAACTGCATTTTCATTTTCAGCCTGCCTCCCTGCGCTTAAAATGTGACAATATTCAATCTCAAACTCAAACCACGAGAGTGACGTAATGCGCTTGTCAGACAGCAGAGGGCTTGCGGAGTTTTAGACAGGAGGAGATAGTTTCCTCCTTCCGCTGAAAGACCTGCTGTGAACTCTTGTCACGGGCATTTTTATTTATATATTATTATTATTTCTATTTATTTACTACTGTAAATAGGCTCTGTTCACAAGTGCCGTAAATCACTTGCGCATTGACCGGAAAGGTAATTTCCAGCTTCCGGTCTAGCCCCGGTCTCTGTGAAAATAGTGCTGTCTGAATGTTTACAAGAGCTGCCCAAGACAATGTTCATCTTATCGTTGATTCCTGGTCCCCTGCTCCGACAAGCAAACGTAACAAGGGATTTAAATTGCATGTCTCAAGTTTTCTGCACAACTACGAGGGTAAGTAACGTTAGTTTGATCGCGTTGTGTTGTTGCTACCTGTTAGCGGCTAACGTTAGCCGCGATCTTTTTTTTGTGTACTCACGTTATAGAAACAGATTTTCCACACTTAAACAAAACGGCTCATATTTTGTGATCATTCTACAAACATGCTGCTCTTCTCAGTTTCATGCAAAAATCAGGAGACAGCTGTGAAGTCGTTGTCAGGGCTCTGTGTCAGGTCCATGAAGAAAGCTGAAAAACCTCACCATAGGGTGAAGCTAGGATTGTTCAGATGACAGTTTTAAGATTGTTGGTTCAGTAACCCCACGTTCCTGTTGTTAATGTAGATTTAGCTAAGATGGTAATTAAATATTAAATAAAAATAGGATGGAATTTGGCTACACTTTAAGAAGATGTAAACAGTTGAGTTTGGCCTTGCTAGTCTCCAGTGGGTTATTTGCTGCATGCATTGTTCTTTTAATTTGGTAATTCATGCATATTATTGTAGTTTTACTTTAATCTAAAGAACACACTCACAGCCCTTCTTCTTCTTCTGAAGGCTAGAAGTTACTCTCTGATTTAAGGGGGGTGAACATTTGTGCTCAAAACAGTTTTCAGTTTATTAAAAAATAGACTGTGTGCACCCTTATGTTATGTTTAACTTGTCTTCTAGTTTCCTGGAGGAATACGTCGGAGGACTGGGCAGCAGAGCAGAGGAGTGGAGCGAGGATGTCAGTGTGAGTCAGTCAATCTAGTACATTCAGCTACATACTGTATTTACATTCTTGGTCTAATTATTTTGACCTCGTGTGTTTTTATGCAGCTCTCAGAAACTAAAGTCTTCACTCCCTCATGTGCACCTGCTGCTGAGAACCATATCACACCTGGGCAAAGGTAATGTTTTCTCCACAGAGTCTTGATTTTACTTCATTTTTTATCGATTCTACCTGTTTAACTTGTCATTTTATTGTATATTAAATTGAGTTTTTAGTTCACTGTGTGTTAGTGTACTGACATGCAGAGGTGGGTAGGAACAAGTTACATTTACTCAGTTACATTTACTTAAGTAGCTTTTTGAGAAAATTGTACTTGTCAGAGTAGTTTAAATGTGAAAGACTTATACTTTTACTTGAGTAAATTTTAGGGGAGAAAACCGCAACTTTTACTCAGTTACTATGGGCTTTCTGCCGATCGCTACAGTTACTTTTGTTTCAAGTACCGGTATGTAAAAATATTTGCAGCAAAATTATTGCGTAACTTGTTGTCACCTGACATGTAACCAATAAAGTGAAGCCAACCAGTCACGTGACCACAACAAACTCTCCGCGCGGGCCATGTTGAGTGACGTCGGAGATTCTAGTAAACAGTTAATGCTGTTTATAGGATGTCAAAATGTAAGAAAATGAGTTCCAACATTTACTGGTAGAAACAAAGTTTTGCAGAAAGTCAAGTTTTTTATTATTTAACAGAATTATTTGGGCTACAGTTCCCTTTGTGTTTGATTTTTAATTACAACAATGTAAAATATGTTTATTTCTAAATCCTTTTGGCTGGTATTGCCTTTGTTTTTTAATTTATAACAATGTATGTTCAGTCTCATTAAAAGTTATGTTTCCTTGTAAATCCATTTGCATGTTATAATTTAATGACACAAGATGGTACTCCGCAGTTACTCACTACTTGAGTAGGTTATAATCAAAGTACTTTATTACTTTTACTCAAGTAAATTTTTGGATGCCTACTCACTACTTTTACTTGAGTAATATTTGGTTCAAGTAACAATACTTTTACTTGAGTAAAAATTTTGAATACTCTACCCACCTCTGCTGACATGTAAATACTGTACTGTACACACTACACTAATACTGTATAGGTTCTGCAGGCTCTGTGCTGCACAAGATTCATATATCTCGCCTCTTTGCTGCAGAAGCCTGGTGTTGGAGGAGGAGAACCACCTTCCTCCGCTTCCACACAGAGTCTGGTCTTCACCAACTCCCACCATAACCAGCAGCCGCCCCCGAGCTGCAGCACAAGATTTTGATGGCCGCTACAGTGACACACAAGTTATCCTGGACTGTACAGAACTACGGTGTCAAACACCTTCATCCCTGCTCCTCCAGAGTAAAGTCTTCTCTTTGGTCAGGAAGTGGAGATCCATTTCCTGACCAAAGAGAAGACTTTTCTTCATATCTCCATTGGAGATATGAAGAAAAGTCTTCTCTTTGGTCAGGAAATGGAGATATGAAGTTTGATAGAAAAGCTGATGGCACAGTCTTGAAGAAAAACAAAATGCTGTCATTTACGTATATTGACATTGTCTTACATTTGTAAGTAGATATTCTTGATGGAAACATGTTGTACTGTTTTCTCTGGAGGTAAATAAAAATAAATGTCACATTTTTGTAAGTGCAGTACCTAAACATTTTATTGACCACTGTATTTTGGTATGTGGATATCTTAAATTAATTTTATGTGAGAATGTTAACCTATTGTACCTAAGTTTTTTGAGAGGTCCAACTTTGAAAAACCTTGTTTATTTGATAGTGTCAAAAACAGGGTAAAGTTAAACAAACATATTAACAATCAAATGCCTTAAATGAAAATTACAGATATATTATCCATTCAATTGGATATTTTTTTAAATTATTGTTAGTCTTGTTTAGCCACAGTAACAACACAATATCCTCTGTATTTCAATATTTGAACACTTTAATTGTGAAATAGAAGGTCGAAATTTTACAGGTAAGAAATCATATGCTAAAAACCTTTAAAATAAAACTTTTATTGATTTATGGAATCTGCTACCAAGTAGGTAAACAGATTAATGAGGGCTGAAAATTTTACAAAAAAAATCTTGTAATTGCTTTGACTGATAAGGTATTTAGCAGCAGCCAGGGCCAGCCTGTGCTGATGTGTTGGGGCGCAGACGACGCTGAAGAAGGGCTGCTTGTTGAGATGGACGTGCCAGAGGCAAGGAGGGGCCGGAGTGTCTCTGAACCAGCTGGCTCAGCACAAGGATCTGGCTGCAGGCCAAAGTCACCTGCAAGCACA
>JBBPBX010025248.1:15334-32795 GCA_038048925.1 Garcialebias charrua | reverse complement strand
TTGCTCTGTGGCTTTCTAGCTAGCGCATCTCTATTGTGCGCTGCTAGCTTAGCGCTGCATCAGTGCCGGCAGTTGTTGAGGGGAGGGGTCAGTTCGGTAGGCAGGGTGCTCAGTTCTGTTGACAGGGCGGGGTGCTCTGTTTGTATAATTGTAGGGGAAAACACTATGGATGGATGGATGGAAAGTTTAAAACAAAGAATGACAGACTTATAGTCATTTTTGTGTTTGCTAATGATTATTTATGGTAGCCTTCTTAAATTTGGTTGTTAATCAGTTATAGATACAATAATTCATGTTAATTTCTTAAAGAGCAGCATAGTGGCACAGTTGGTAGCTGCTGCCTCTCAGCAAGAAGGCTGCTGGACTGAATCCCGATGTGGGAGCCTTTCTGTGTGGAGTTTGCATGTTCTGTCTGTGCATGCGTGGGTTTTCTCCGGGTAATCCGGTTTCCTCCCACAGACCAAAAACGTTCACGTTAGACTGATTGATGACTAAATTGGCCCTAGGTATAAGTGAGAAAGTGAATGGTTGTTTGTCTTGTTTGTCTTTGTGTCCCTGATGGCCTGAGACCTGTCCAGGGTGTACCCCACCTCTCACACAGTGACTGCTGGATATGGACACCAGTGACCCCAGTGAACTGGAAAGGAAGAAACCAGTACTGTAATGATAATGAATGGAGGGATTTTTTTCACATTGTGTTTGTGTTTTTTTTGGCATTTGCTAAACAGTTTTAAAGTACAAAGTACAAAGGACTGCACAACAATTCAAAAATGTATTAGCATCACAATATCAATGTGGCCAATGCCAATATTGTAAGAGTTGCAATGTACAGTATCACTAATGACACATAGCTCAGAAATTCTGAATGTTGTGAAATAGTTCAATTTTTTCTCAATCATTTCAGAGACAAATGTACAGCTGACAATAGCTTTCCTGTTCTGGAAATGCTATCTAATAAAATGTACTAAATGTTATTTTATTGTATTAGATGATATTTTTTGCTTCCGTGTAATAAAGTTGAGAACTACTGTCCTTGAACAAACTCTTCTCTTTTTACAATTTTTGGGTTGATTTTATGGATACATGATAAGCTTCATAGAACAAATATCTGCAGCTCAGTGACCTTGTAAAGTGGATTATATGCTCTGCCAGTACTGTGGGAATAAATGAGAGGGTAGAAACGGGTAAGTATAGATAGAAGATATTTTTTAATGTTTTTGTATTTGAAAAGATTTTTGGTTAGGACTGCTTTTTAGTTTAAAACCCAAAAGATGAGTGTTAATGTAAAATTTCTGATGTGTATGTGACAAAAATGCTTCATGTTTTCCCCCCAAATATTTGGTAAAACATTCAGATAATCTCTATAATGACCCTTGCTGCTGGCTTACTGGCTTACTGGATGGATGGATGGATGGATGGATGGATGGATGGATGGATGGATGGATGGATGTAAAAAGTATAAGGGTGGGGAGCATAAAGGCTAGAAGAAAAAGCTATACTGTACACAATATTTGAAAAATGGCTCCTAACATATACAGTAATTGTTGAAAATCTTGTTGACTATCAGTTGGTATAAACCAAAACGTTCCTTGTTCCTTGACTTTGTTAGATTTTTCTACCTGGATTATTGAGCATGAATCAGGATATGTTCCTCTCTTCTCTTTATCTTCTGTCATTACAGCTTTCCTGTTTATTCTTTACCATCTTGGCCTTTATCATCTAACTTTAGTGTGGGGCAGAGAGGCCAAATACTTGACTCCAGAGGCCAGTCATTCATGTCCTGGGCTATAAACGAGTCTACCATATATTGCACACTAAGCAGTTCTTTGAGAGACTGATATTGCAGTGATGTTTTTTTTATTTATTCCACAGCCATGCATACTTGGTATCATACTTGGTACAAAGTACCAACCTTTGTGCCAAGTATATCTTACTAGGTACAAAGTTTAATAGTTTGCTTTCCTGACCTGGTAGAAAAATTGAGGGCCAAAGCAATGAATATGAGTGCTATCTCTCAATCCATTCTTTGTCATGGCTGAGGCTACCCATCCTTTACCACCACCATCCAGCCCCCAACATGGCTCCATGCACGTCCTAAACATATCCAGTTCTCTCTCTCTCTCATGTCTAGTGTTTGTGTGTGTGTGTTTAAGGGCTAAATGTGGTGGTTATCACAACTTCAGATGAGTTAAATGCAGAAGTCTGTGTGGTAAAGGTTTTGGCCAGACTTTGTTAAGAATAAAGACTGATTTGCCATGACTGACTTTGTTGATGTTCTTTAGAATACTTGAGCTTGATGTTTTTTGGCATTGCCATCAAATCCAAAGAAGTCAATCATTTGGATATTGGTCACATGTAAAAGGTGCAATTGACTTTCTAATGCATAACTCACTAAATAAAATAAAAATGTCAACGCTCAAATCCAGCTGGTAACCCTTGAGGCTGAAATTTTATTTTTGTATAGCTTAAGTCTAACTTTCCAATTAATTAACCATTTCTAAGACCTGGGAATGGACCTTATTTGAGCTGAAAAAGGCTTTGCATTGAAACACCCTACAAGTGGACAAGTACAGACAATTGTTCTGTTACATTGTAGCACATTTATCTTCTAATAATGTCGAGACTTCTTGTAAGAAACCTTGTGGCTTTAGCTGAATTACAGTACATGAAAATCTACTGGCTGTATGTGAGCATCGAGCAACGTTTTTCCTTTTTGTTTGGGACAAGTGAGCCCCGTCAAGCTTTACCGGTTAAATAGGACTAGAGAAAACAGGGATGAGCATAAAGAAGACAGGAAAACAGAGGTGGAGAGGTGATAAGAATGAGAGCCGCATGGCCTGGGCGTGGGAGAGCAGACTGTATTGAGCTGAAGCAGACCGGACACTAATTTGGTGATCTAAGGCTTGTAAAAACATCTCTCCACAGATGTACACTCACATATGAGACACCCACAAACACATGCACTTGAACTACCCAGAAGTCCTGACAATAACATGCTCAAATCTAAGATGGGAAGCAAAATGTCTTACAATATTCCATGGAATAAAATTTAGGATAAACTGTGGTAAACATCTGGTTTAAAACCCGGTGAAGTTATCAGATGGGATTAACTCAAACTTTGTAAATTGCTTTCTACATGCAAGTAGTAACATATGTCATGTGTTGTAAACCAGTACACAATAAATTAATCTATGGCACTTAGAATAAAAAAGTGAATGTTTTTTTGCAGTTTGAGCAGTCCTTTCCGTCATTGGACATATTGATACTGTGATGACGATAAGGTTGCTATTTATTGTGCAACTCAATTTAACTCATCAGATTAACAAAAACAAGAAATAGTTATTCTTACAATTTGTTTAAATTAGGGGTGTCCCGAGGATTTATTTTTATTTCCCCCTCCAGACTGAGTACAAATCCAACTATGGTACTTCAGTTTGGGTACTTGCTCATATAGAGTATCAGTACAGAGTAGTTAATAAGTTATTCATCCATCCATTATCTTTTGCTCGCTTCTTCCTGTTTGGATCATAGGGGTCACTGGTGTCCATATCCAGCAGTCACTGTGTGAGAGGTGGGGGACACCCTGGACAGGTCTCCAGTCCATCACAGGGACACATAGAGACAAACGAGACAAACAACCATTCACTCTCTCACTCACACCTACGGACAATTTAGAGTTACCAATCATCCTAACATGCATATTTTTGTTTTATGGGAGGAAACTGGAGTACCCGGAGAAAACCCACACATGCACGGAGAGAACATGCAAACTCCACATTTCTAAAACCAATAATTGCTGAAGCCCCCCCAGACGGGAATTTGACCAGTGACCTTCTCGCAGAGAGGCAGCAGCTCTGTGCCACCATGCCACCTAGTTAATGAACTTTAATACTACACAATAATTTTAGAAGCATGTCTTTTTGTAATAAAGAACTCAGCAGACAGTTTGCTGTTTCACTATGATCTGTATTTATCTTAAAATCTCTTCAAAGTATGGACTTTATTTTTCTTTTTCTTTTTTTTTGCCCTCTATTGCTCCATGAGTAGACGAGAAAATACATCACAAAGTATAAAAGTGGTATTGGTCCCAAAGTATTGGGGTGTTTTCATAAGTACATGTTCGAGTATTTGAGGCTGTTATGGAGAAGCCACTACCGGTAAATCATTTACTGGATTCAGATAAGACGAACACCCACATTTTAGTTGTAGCTTGCGTTTTTATTCATTTATTTATTTAAATTTTCCGTAAAAAAAAGTAACTAACTTTTGTATTGTCTTGTATTGTCTATAATAGATCTTTGAATGTACATCAGTCATTTCTTTTGCTCCAAATAATGTTTCCTGCTTGTCATCATAGATTTTTTACAGTGAAATTCTGGCAACTATGTTTCCAGTTAAATTCATATAAATTTGCCATTTTGACTAAAGCCCTGTAATATGTTTGAAGTTGCAATGTTTTTTGTTTTTACAGTAAAATATGCTTATTGTTAGAGATCTGTGATAGTGGGATTTCCTGGTTAAATAAAATTATTAGATTTAGTTTTTGTTTTACTGTTACTTTTATGAACCAATGCTCAGTACATTTATATTTAAAAAATAATTTATCATTTACATTCTCATGTATACTGTGTCATCATTGAATTTTTTTAGTACCACAGCTGTCAGGTAATTGCTGTAAACTACAAAAAAAAAAGCCACTCTACATTTTATGTTGCATTACAGTATTTATTTATTTTTTATTATTATTTTTTTACTGAAAAACTTTTATTTAGATTCATGGAATTTTTGTTGTTTAATAGTTATTGACCATAAGCAGGTGTAAAGGATGCTGTATATAAAATAATAATTTTGGGGGAATAAGTTTATTGTAAAGAAAGAGCAGTTTTTAACTATAAAGCATGCAGTTTTTAAAGTACACTGTATTGTGACAATGTTTAGTTGTTTTATATAAATGCACAACCACAGTAACCAGTATTTTACTTTAAAATCCACACATTTATTACATTTTTGTTGCATATTACGTATCTCTGTCATGAAATCAGTTTATTTTAATACACTTGTCCGTCTGTAAGAAAAGGGTTTAAAATGATCTCTTTTTTGTAATGTCATCTTTTAAATGTGAGCATTTTCTATTTTTCTGTTTCATATCAGGGCATTTTTTAGATACAGTACTGTATACATAAGTTTCATATCAGGGCTTTTTTATATACAGTATACATAAGTTTTATATCAGGGATTTTTTATACAAGTAATCTCTGACTTACGAGCGAGTTCCGTTCCTACGACTGTCTCGTAACACGAAATCTCGTATGTCGGAACCCGAAACACGTGTTGCTCGTAAGTCCGGATTTTTGGTCGTAAGTCGGAAAATTTATGCTAGCGCTACTACGAACACTCGTTTTTCATCACAAACGTTCATACTAGTTCATAAACATGCTCAGAAACTTGTTTCCAAACGGTTAGCTAAAACACTTTCATCGAAAAACACATAAAAGTGCTGTATTTTCTGTATGTTCTTTACAAATTTACTGTTCGTTAGTGAGCTCGTAAGTCTAGAACCTCGTATGTCGATGCGCTCGTAAGTCGGGGATTACCTGTATACAGTATACATCAGTTTTATATCAGTGCTTTTTTATATACAGTATACATCAGTTTCATATCAGGGCTTTTTTATATACAGTATACATCAGTTTTCTATCGGGGCTTTTTTTTATACAGTATACTGTACATCAGTTTCATATCAGGGCTGTTTTATATACAGTATACAGTACATCAGTTTCATATCAGGGCTTTTTTATATACAGTATACATTAGTTTTCTATCAGGGCTTTTTTTTATACAGTATACATCAGTTTTATATCAGGGCTTTTTTATACAGTATACATCAGTTTTATATCAGGGCTTTTTTATACAGTATACATCAGTTTTATATCAGGGCTTTTTTATACAGTATACATCAGTTTCATATCAGGGCTTTTTTATATGCAGTATACATCAGTTTCATATCAGGGCTTTTTTATATACAGTATACATCAGTTTTATATCAGGGCTTTTTTATATACAGTATACATCAGTTTTATATCAGGGCTTTTTTATACAGTATACATCAGTTTTATATCAGGGCTTTTTTATATACAGTATACATCAGTTTTATATCAGGGCTTTTTTATACAGTATATATCAGTTTTATATCAGGGCTTTTTTATATACAGTATACATCAGTTTTATATCAGGGCTTTTTTATATACAGTATACATCAGTTTCATATCAGGGCTTTTTATATACAGTAAATATCAGTTTTATATCAGGGCTTTTTTTATATATACAGTATATGTTTTATATCAGGGCTTTTTTTATATATACAGTATATGTTTTATATCAGGGCTTTTTTATATACAGTATACATCAGTTTCATATCGGGGCTTTTTATATACAGTAAATATCAGTTTTATATCAGGGCTTTTTATATACAGTATACATCAGTTTCATATCAGGGCTTTTTATATACAGTAAATATCAGTTTTATATCAGGGCTTTTTTATATATACAGTATACGTTTTATATCAGGGCTACATAAAGATTATTATCACATGAGGTATTTTATTTGTACACCAGTTTTATTTTCTGAGAAGCACTGATCTGGAATTTACTCAGAGAAACAGACGTGTAGCCAAACAGCGCCACACTGAGCACCTGTCTTCTCACATGTGGACATGGCAGAGGACAAACTCGTCCTCCTATCTGTCCTCGTCCACTTCCCGCATCTCTTTCTCACAGCCTGGCTGCCTGGCATGCGTGCAGCTGATGCCCGTCTGGCGTTTGCTGTGTCAACAGAGCATGGGAAAAGTTAATCAGCAGCTTGGCACTCCCACCTCCACCCTCCTCCTCCTCTCAGCTTCTCCTTCACCCTCAGCCCTCCCGTTCTTCGTTTTTCTCAAACGAGTTGGGAGAAAAGGAATGATTTAATATTTTACTCGAGATTAGCCTGATGTTTGAGGCTCTGTGACCTTGATCTCCTCCCGTCATCCAACAACCCTGCTGGAGAGCCCTTATCTATGGGAAGAAATTCAGGATGTGGGGGAGTGAAGGCAGTATTGTTGTGTTATAGCGGCCCCTGGTGGCAAAACTACTGCATTAAACCAAATTAAAGAATTTACAGAGCCATTTCTCTCAAAACTGATCAGCTGCTGTGATCTGTAATGATGCTTTATTTTATTGTATTGATATTTTGTCTTAGTTTTGTGTTTTTAATGTGCATTATAATGTTACCGAGCATTTCCTGCCTTGTCCTGAATTCTTGTTTTCTCTTTCTTGGTTAGGCTTGCCATGGATGTGGAGGGTCCAAATGTGACTGCAGTGGAGTAAAAGGAGCGAAGGTAAACAATTGTCCAATTTAAAGTACTTTAGTAATTTAAAAATTTCATTCAACCTTTATTTAGGCAGGTTAATCCCATTGAGCCTCGAGGACTCATTTACAAGAGAGACCTGGTTAAGTGAGTCCTCGAGGCTCAATGGGAAATGCTTGAATAATGCTTATAATAAATAATAATACTGCTTATAATAAATGCTTTTAATAAATAAATACACGTTTTTATACGGAATTATTAGGCCATTGTGCTGCCTTTAGTTAACAACATTAACGACAATGTATTTACATTTCTAAAACCAATAATTGCTGAAGTTAGGACTAAGTGGTCCTTAAAGAAAAGCATATTGTCCACACCTGCCATGCCAGAGTTTAAAACTAAGTTTATGTTATCTCGATGAACAGAGGTGTAGCTGCGTCAGTTTGTCATGTGATATCACCAAATCTGTTCAAATAAACAGATAAAAATAACTGTGTATCATCAGCATATAATGAAAATTTATCTCGTTCTGTTTAATAACTTTACCTAATGGAAGCATGTACAAGGTACAAGGTAAAGAGTATTGGTCCAAGCACTGATCCCTGAGGAACTCCATGACTAACTTTGGTGTATGAAGAAGATTCATTATTTACATTTACAAATTGGATTATATCAGATAAATATGATTTAAATTATTTTAGAGCCGTTTATGCAACCCCAATATCATGTTCAAGTCTCTGTATGAGAATATTGTGATCAGCTGTAGATGTAACATATTAGAAATTATTACAGTCTGAAAATTTAATTCAATTCTATTCACTGGATCATAAGATATTTTGCTAACAGATAGACAGGGGCACCTCCATGGTGACACCAATGGGTGCAATGGCCATTTCTAACATACCAAAACATATCAACAAAGGCGTGTTTCTAGAACATGTTTAGTTCAATGCAGTTCTTTAAATAAAGACGTAAAATTGACTTGTTTATGGAAATGTACAAAAAGCCTAATGTAAGGATGTATGCAAAGATCTGTAGCGGAGGCCTCTATGCCCAGTTGTCCCCCTCTTATAAGGCTGTTATTGCTAGCACCACTCCGCCCCCTGTGAATAGCAAGTGGTCGTCAGATCACTAATGATAGGTTGATGGGCTGATGGTCCTCCTTTTACAAGTGAGCAGCTGGTTTTGGCTGTCAGCAGCAAACTGGTTGATCCACTATGAGAAGGTGCTATTTATAAGACAGAGTTTATTGCAGCTCCTCAGACTGAAGAAGTCCTTTGGATAAAAGAAGAAACGTTTCAATAAGAAGAATCCGTCCAGAGGATCACTTTGTTATATTTTTATACCTGGATTATGAAGCATGTATCAGGATGTTATAGTATAGATTCTTTATGTGCATATGTTTGGACATAATTGTTCTCTTGTCTGTCTCATAACTTCTGATCCACTCAAGATAATTTAATGAAACTTCATACACACAAGCATCATCTTTAGACGGTGTGTCACATACACAGTTCATCACCCCAGCTTCAAGGTCACACATCAAGGTGACAATGTTCCCACTCAATGTTATACAGTATAGGGTCTGACCTTGTACAAGCCACTGATTTAAATTGCTGTATAATAGTTTGTTGACAGGTGTATAATGTGCAATATGCTGTACTCTTATTTATTTTTACCATATATGCTTCTTACATAAGTACAGTAATTGTGTAAAATATCTAAACATCAGTTGGTATTTGCTACTTTATACACCAAATATTTGGGTCTAAAACATGGGATTATAATGTGCTTTTTCTTTGTTCAAAGTATTGTTAAATGAATTAGTAGCATGGGAACTAGTATCATGGCCAAAGATTGTGTAAAATACCCCTGAACAACTTCTACTTGAAGCCTGAGGCTGTACTGTGATAGAATACTTTATTTTAAAGTGAATGTTCTGAACCAAACGGCTTGTATCAAGAGAATAATGTTTAACCGGGATGTTTTCTCTGATCCGGGGTATTGTTTAAAATTATAAAACTTTTCTCATATTTATTCTTGATCAAAGACTTCAGATTTTTCCTGACCGTGTCCGAATTTTTATAAAAAATGTCAGCTAGTAACAAAGTCCAATAGGTCTTAAGAATCCCAGATTTGAAAATTCAGAGATGATTACCGTATCTTTCCGGTAATTACAGCCTTACATACAACTGGTACTAATGTGATTTTTACCCTTTTTTAAATTTTTTATATAGGCTTATTTTAGTTTATTTGTACAACCTTCAGAGAACAATATATCATTTGATACAAAACATCAATCCTTCACATACTTAATTTTGATATAAAGTCCAGGCTAAGTTTACCCGGTCCAAAGCAGCAATACCTTTTTAAAAAAAACACAGAATGGACCTTGTTTAGAGAAAATGTTTACATCAATATCGAGTTTGGGAAATTTTCATTTCGATTTCAGCTGAAGTTATAAATACACGCAAGAATCATTTAAAGCTAAAGTTAATTTGTTCTATGGTGTTGTGTTGGAACTTACAGGGTGAGAGGGGATTACCAGGTCTCACCGGACAGCCGGGCGTCCCGGGGTTCCCTGGACCTGAAGGACCCATCGGACCCAGAGGAGAGAAGGTGAATACAGTTTGTCGGAGGTATACAGTAAATGTGCAGATAAATACATTTTAAATATTTAAAAACAAAGCCAAAGTTTACTGTAACAACACAGATTGGCTTTACACTCCTGCTTTTCTTTGGCTGCTCCAGCCTGCCGAGGTCACCACAACACGGAAGATTTGACAAGTTCAACTTTATAATATTAGTTTAGCAATAGATTACCAGGCAATATGTGCTTTTATTGTCTTTCTGATGACAAAAGTTTTGGTCACATATCTCTGGATTATTATTGTTTTACTCTCAAAAATTAATTTTCCACCATCCAGAAATATTTTAGATGTAAAACAACACCACAGCTAAATAAGAGAAGAACTGTGGTTGTTGGATTATTTTAGCAAAAAGAGCTATATATTTTTTTTAAGTGGAAATGCTAACAAGAAATACTGTTAGCAATTGCTAATACTAATACTAGCTAATACTGTTAGCAATATCATTCTTATAGAGGAGAACCAAAGTAAAATACTGTATACATAACTGAAACCAAATCTTTTTGTATGTGCTAACGATAGCATTGTAGCACAGCTAGCTGCTACAAGAAGCTAGAGAATTAAGTTTTTCCATTCAAAGCAAAGACTCATGAGAATATTGTTGATATATTTTATCTATCTTTTTACAGTTATTCAACTAGTTAATGTTGCTGTTTTATTTATTTATTTATTTCAGTGTTTACTACAGAAAAGGATTAGGGCCACGGTGCAATATTTTTTTAAACCCTTAATTCTGAGAAAAAAGTCAGTATTCTGAGATTAAAGTCAGAATTCTGAGAAAAAAATCTCATGATTTGATATATTTATCAAATTCTGACTTTAATCTCAGAATTCTAAGGCCCTGTACACACGTAGCCGTTTATCAGTAAAACCGAACAGTTTATCGTGCAGTTTGGCCTTTCATCCACACGTGAACTCCGGTTGATGTAACTATAAACGAATAATAAAAAAACTCTGACCAAAGTGGAGATTTGAGAATTCTCCGCTTTCGAGTCTGCGTGTGGACTTTCAGAACCGGAGGTTTCTGCTCCAGCTGGAGCGGCGCTGACGTCACATAATGCTCGGAGAAAAAAGCGCTAAAAATGTCAACATACCTGCTCTGACATGATTCCCAGTCGACATTTTCCTGCGTTTTATTAACTTTGTACTCCAACACGGTATTTAATAGTAGTTCAACCTCACGGTCTGTCCACACAAATGAAAAAAAAGAAAGAAATAATAACAGGAAGTTGTCGTTGCTTTGAAGAGTTGTGACGGCACTACACTGCCACCTATGGGTTCAGCATATTCATTACAACGCTCTGTGGTGAAAAAAAACGGGGAAATGTAGACGAAAATTTTAAATATCTGAACATGTATGTACGGAGATATTTTTTTTGCACAGATATTCGTTTTTCAAACACCAGGCTACGTGTGTACAGGGCCTAAAAGGCTATGATTTTTTTCTCAAATACTTTTCTCAAATTCTGACTTGAATCTCAGAATTCAGTTTTCTCAGAATTACCGGTACCTAAAATTCTGACTTTAATCTCTAAATTTGGATTATTTTTTTTTTACCATGTTTTTTTTTTCTCAAATATATTTCTCAAATTCTGACTTTAATCTCTGAATTCTGACTTTTACATTCTGACTTTTTTTTCCTCAGAATTCTGAGATTAAAGTAAGCATTAAAAAAAAAAAAAAATCTCGTGATTTTTTTTCTCAAATATATTTATCAAATTCGGACTTTAATCTCAGAATTCTGACTTTAATCTCAGGATTCTGACTTTAATCTCAGAATTCTGATATTTTTCTCAGAATTCTGACTTTTTCCTCAGAGTTATGGGAAAAAAAAATAGTGAACCGTGTCCCTAATCCTCCTCCATAGTTTACATTGTTGCTTCAAGCTTTTTTTCTGTTATTTTAGTGATTAATAATGGTATGGCAAAAGTTCCTCTGACAATAAGGAACCTGGTAATGTTGGTAGGCAAACTAAGTTGTCAGAAGATAAAACAATAGCTTTAATTAGTTTTAGCTACATCACAAGCGGTCATATATCTAAAAAAAGAAAATATTTTTATATACCGGTAGATGGTTTGTTGTGCTCCACGACCATCCGCTCTTGAGTAAATCATCATCCCAGGTACTTAGGCTCATAAAGTGATGTTAGTGTAGAGAAACAAGGATAATGCAGAAGACTTTATACAGTACTGTATTCTGGTCTCACAAGGGGACTGTGCAGTGTTTTAGGTCAGGCTGCACCCAGAGGTTCTCACTCAGGCCTTGGTTTAGCATCACTGATTACTTTAGATCTGAGTTCAGTACCTGAACTTTAGGAAAATGGAAGGAGACTTCACGAAGTATTTGTGTCATCCAAGAAAACATGTACCGGTAATCAAAATACTGACTGGCACTTTGTAAATGTAGGTTTTAGTGTTTTAAATGTTGAAACTGAGATTCAGGTTGTATGCGAAGGACATCTGAGCATGTTTGACAACAGGACAGAGATTTGGCTGCATATAGAATAAGATAAATAAAAAAAAGACATAGAAGGATTGACCTCCGTTAAATCTTGAGAGTTTTAAAACAAAACCCCTGGACTTCTTTTCTTGTTAACTGAAGACGTTTTGTGCAAGATTCAACAAACTTCATCGACTTGAACTGTAAAGTGTGGAGCTGAAATCGCGTTCAAATTACACTTCGTCCACCATCTTCAGATTCACAAAGAACTCACAGGAGGGAGTGGAGGGAAGTTCATTTGAATTTGAAATCATCCAGCATTAACAGTTTTTATTTTTCACAAGGTAAATGGAAACATTAGCAAGCCTGTGAATTCAATTACCATACTGTTCTTTGGTCCTTTCTGTTATTTCCATTGGGATTTTTAGTCCAAGAGGATCATTGTAACTAATGTCGTCTGTTCTTGGTGTTTTTCTGTCTTCCAGGGAAGTGATGGACTTCAAGGATTATTTGGTTCAAAGGGAATAAGAGTAAGTATTTATAATTTGCATTTAAATGATTTTTGCCCCTAAAACATCTATTCTCAGGCAGTATACACCGAAGAAAAAACTTCTTGTTCTAGTTCTTCTTGTTCTTTTCCGTCTTGTTCTTCGTTTGTTCTTCTTCTGGCTTTTCCCTCTTCAGGGGTCTCCATAGCGAGTCCTCCTCCTCCATCTCACTCTGTCCTCTGCATCCTCTGTCCTCACCCCAACTACCTCCGTGTCCTCTCTAACTGCATCCATATATCTTCTCATTGGCCCTCATTCACGAACCGTTCGTACACACAGATTTGTTCTTAAACTGTGCGTACGAGTGATTTAGGATCATTTGCGGCATTCAACAATGTTTTCGTATCCTACGATTTTTTTCAGATACGAACAAAATTTACGAGTGGTCCGGACCTGTCGTATATTTTAGGAGCGTCAGTCTGCTGTCATCCAGACGGAATTTCTCCACTAATAACTTCATATTTCGTTATTTAGAAAATATTTAGAGTTTAAAAAAGTCACGCACCACAATTGGTCTTGACAATAGGTTCTGTTTGAAGTCGAATTATATTTTTAAATGTAATAATGACTAACGGATTAAAGTATTTAAATTAAAATCAATTTGTTATCAATGCCGTTTTCTAACACTACAATATTAATATGAAGATCTCAAACTAAAACCAACTTAAATTATGAATTAATTTAAGTTTAATTTGTCTCGGTAACGCAGACTTCGGTAACGCAGACTTTAGGTTGACCTCCTCCTGTTGCAGTCATAGCTGTCAAATAGCTCAATCAGTAAAGCGTTGCGTCGCAGTGCCGAACTTTATGGGTTCGAGTCCCACATGGGACGTTTTTTTTTCTCCTTTTAATTCATTCCAGATTTAAAAAACACAAGAAAACTATTTACAATACAACAAGAAATGAAGCATAAAGTCTTTTTAATCTGGAATGAATAAATAATCTAAAGAAGGAAGGAAAAAAAAATAGGCATACCTTGTGGGAATCGAACCCACGAAATCTCGATAACAGTGCAATGTTTTAACCAGTTAGCCACCAGTACACGTGTATATTTTAAGGTCCACATTTATTATAAACAAACATTCTTTGGCATTAGTTGGTCATTTACTCCCATGAGTGACGCTGCTAATAAGGACAGATTTACTTTTCTCGATCAAGGAGAGCAGAACTTCAATCTCCGCACCGGTAGAGTTCTTCTTTTTTACTTTTCGCTGTCATTTTATGCACGAACACGTTTTGCCTCCGAGGCAGGAAACGTAGCCTTATATGGTGTTTTGAGGGGTGGGAATTATGTAAATGACCTCTCCGCGTGCACGCGCAGGTGGTTGGAACAGGTGGGATTCATCATATTTACGCTCCCATTTACACACTTTTCCTGAGGATAGAAGACTTTGTTGAATCTGACGTGGCATGTTCGTATGAACGCTTCGTACGAACAAAAGTAGGAGAAATTTAGGATAAAAATACGAACATTTTCGTGAATGAGGGGCATTGTCTTTTTCACTGAGAGACAAAAAAACTAACTTTTAAAATATTTTTATCAAAGCCTAAATGCAGTTTCTGTGTTGAAAATTTAGTTTATTTGTATCTATTGGTTCATCAGATTACCGTACTACTAGAAATTACTGTAATCGCTGAATGACCGTGAGTTGTAATACCTTCTGTGGACAGCAGGTGTCATCATTTCACATTTCCTCAAATATGAGGAAACAGGAAGCTGAGTTGGCTTTTTGTGATTTTAAACAAAAATTTTAAATTACTTGTTAAATTACTCATCTTTTGTTATTTCTTTCTAACAGGGTCCTTCTGGATTACCAGGATTTCCTGGATTGCCAGGACAACCTGTGAGTTTTCAATAATCTCAGTTTTTTGTTCAGCATCCGGCTTTTTGTAAAAAGTACCCATCGTTTATAATTTAACGTCCTGTTTTCTTCCTGTTAGGGTCTACCAGGACAGGACGGCCCTCAAGGCCCGAGGGGAGTGCCGGGTTGCAACGGGACCAAGGTAACTCCTCAAAAAATGTTAAATCTTAAAAGATAAAAAATAAAGACCTAAAAGACACACGTTTGATTTCATTGTTTGAGTGATACAGACTAATTACTGACATTTCATTAAAGTATTTAACAAAGTTTAATACATTTGTTACATTCTAACAATAAAACAAACCTTAATTTATATGTGTTCTTTTTCAGGGTGAACTGGGTTTTCCAGGAGTTTCAGGAATCCCTGGACAGCAAGGTTTATCGGTGAGCCAGGAACTTTTCAACAGAACAAAGTAGAGACAGTTTAATGTGTCAATGGAGAAAATAACACATGTGCTAAAGATCCTTTCCACAAGGCCAGATTTCATTGGACTATGGCTGCTGGACACAAAAGTTTGAGAAAATAAGCTACTGTATTTTTCGCTGTATAACACAAAACTTTTTGCATAAATTTGCAAGTCCTGCGACTAATACGTTTTTCCCATCATATTTATAAACCAATATTTGGCTGAGATCTGACATAGAAAATATTGGCTATTAATGAGAAAATATTGGCTATTAATGAGATACTTTGCTTGCCATACCAAGCCACCTTTGTCTCGCTCCGGAACTCCTGGAGCAAACGTTCAATCAGCTGCATTTTGCCGTGCCGCCCAGGCGAAATGCAGCTGATTTGACCGTCAAAGTGCATTTATTAAGGAAAAATTGGACTGAGACACACCTTTACTATAATGTCGAGCAAACAAATAATTGTTTTTAGGTGTTAATCTTGTTAAATTTCTACAAAATGCACAGCGAGTCTTCCCTCTGTGCGCTTCCGCTTACGTAAATCGATTTTTAAATTTCAGCTAATTTCACCAATATAGTGCATTTATTAAGGGAAAGTTCAACTGAGACACACTTTTGCTATAATTTCAAGCAAACAAATAATTGGTTTTAAGTGTTAATCTTGTTAAATTCTTGTTAAAGTCCTCCCGTGCACGGTCCCGCAGCTGCCATTTGGCAGCCAGTCGATTTTTGGCACAACACCGGCCCACGCTTCCGAGTGGTCAGCGGTGTCGCATAATAGATGTACAGCGAAGCAACTTTTTTTTCCAGTTTATTACATATTTGGACTGTACAGTGGTGTGATGTGTACGGTGGCAAGTACGGTAATTTTCACTGGTAGTCACGTCTAACATGTTTGCACAAATTCTTGGACAAAATTTGCTGGTTTTGCAATAATAATAATAATAATGGTATTTGTCTAAATTCCTGACACGAGGCCTTGCAACTCGTGCCAGATCAGACTAAACCAGGCTAGTGTTGGGAGCTTCAACTTTTTGTGGGGATCTGAACTTTTCAGGTGAGTTCTCCAGAAAGATCTGTCTCTTTCAGCTCAACCAAAGACTCCTCACAAGTAGCACCATGTGAGAGCTGAAACAAACCGCTCTGCTTTAATGTGCCGTGAATCTAACCACTACACCAGATCTTTAGTGTCTTCTTCAATGTTGCTTCATTGAACTCATCTTTAATCTTTTTTTAATCCTCTTCATAGGGTCCGCCTGGTCTTCCAGGAGAAAAGGTAAGTGCAAAACAAAATGGTCACAAACCAACACGCTTTCATTTAACTGAGCTTGTTTAACCAATTCAAACCAACGAGAAAATAATATCCTTTATGGTTCAAATTAGGAGTTTTATTTATTGAACTAATGAGAAAAAACATTTGGCTAACTGACTTCAGAAGGTGACTTAACCTTTTAAACCACATACTCAAGAGCCACGGGCTAAATCTGGTCCCCCCAAGATGATCATTTAAATGTAAAATATTGTATCTCTTCTCATTTTCTCTTTTAATTTATTTAATTTTTTATTGTGTTAGCGTTTGGGGAAAAGCGTGTAAATCAGTTACAATGCCTATTTTTATTTTACAGAAAAGAGTTGTTAGACTTATTACAAGAAAGCAGTATAATCATCCATCAAATGTATTATTTTGACAAACAAAACTGTTGAAGTTCTACGATTTAGTTTATTATAATATGTTGCTGGTTATGTTTAGAGCACAGAATGATACACTTTCTTCAAATATTCAGAGGTATTTTGTTAAAAGAACGAGTTGTTACCATTTAAAGGGGAAATATATATTTGTAAAGCCACAAATTAGAAGTTTGAGGGGAAGATCAGCCATGGTTCAGGGAGTTGGGTTATGGAACAATTTGGAGGATGATGTTAAAGAGGCTAATTCAATGGCAATATTTAAGAGAATGATTAAGTTTAAATTGTTAAAATCCTATATCTAAATTAGTTTAAGTTAGAAATTGTATATTGTATTGGAGGTTAAATGTCATGATCAGCGGCCCCGCTGACCACCTGTTATTGTTTTCAGCCCCTTTTGTCATAGTTTCTCTTCCCCTGCTTTGTAATGCCTATCACCCATCCTCCAGCTCAAGCCTGCACTCCATGCCACGCCTCCCAGCAATCAGCAATGATTCCACTCACCTGTTCAGCCAGCTAGTTCA
>JBBPBX010025247.1:2311-25496 GCA_038048925.1 Garcialebias charrua | reverse complement strand
TATGACTGTAATATCTTGTACTGCATGTAAGATTTTGTCTGAGATCTTTAAATTAGTCCATCCACGGTACCCATCTTAAAAAGAGGGATGAAATACAACACAACCACATCAATTTCAACATAGCTAACAGTATTGTTAATCATGAGCCACTGATTAAGTTCAATAATCCAGTAGTTTTATATAGGAATCAGACTTAATATTACCATGTTCGTGTCATTTCATAAAACTGAACTGGCCCCACAACAGGCTTGATATGTTTTAAGTAATCTTTTGTTCATAAAAAAGTTTTTCTCCCTCCTAGGACAAAAGATAAGCCCAGCTAGATCTGTACTTATGAAAGTTTTCTACTAAGAACAGACACATATTGATATTAAAGTAAAAACATGAAAATCATAAATGTGTTGCAGTGAATATTATTAATTATATCAATGTTTCAAAAATTCATGACATATTGCACTCACAGAAATAAACAGCTATTTAGTTGAGTTATGCAACAAGCAAATTAGGCTTGCAATTTCAAAACAAAACTGATTAAATAAAATTTCAAACAAATGTCTGTGGAACATACTTTGGCTAAGATGTCCTGCAACTTCAATCCCATGGCTCCCCCTTTTGCATGACAAAGGACCAATAGCTTGGGAGTATACTCATCCAGCATGGACATACATTTGGATTCAAGGTGCACCATGGTAATCCTGTAGAACTCATCCTGCAGCTGAAGAAAACAACAACAACAACAACAACAACAACAACAACAAAAACAAACAAACAAACAACAACAAAATAAAAACATAAAAAAGTTAAAGCCTCAAAATATTTTAAACTAATGTTACATGATCTAATTTGTAACTTTGTATCCCCCTACTAAAAATGGACTATACCATCTTGACATCTTCCGGGTCAGAGGTGAACTTGGATGCTAATTCTGTGGTTAGCTGGTTGTGCTCGGTGTCGTCATAAATCATGAGAGAACCCCGCTGTAATTGAATTGAATCTTTGATTTATGGCCAAAGTATGTTCCACAGATTTGTTTATGGATTTTTCCAATTTATTGCCAATAATTGGACAAAGCGACTTATAGAAAGGTGCGACTTATCAGGCAGAAAATACTGTAAGCCTATTTTTATTTTACAGAAGAGAGCTATAAGAATTATTACACGAAAACATTACTGCCATCCATCAAATGTTTTGTTTTGCAAATTGAATTTGCTGAAGTTTTATGATTTGGTTGACTACAATATTCTTTTATTATTGTACAAAGCTCAGAATTTCACATTACCCTCAAATATCCTAACGTTTTTTGTTAAAAGGACTAGTACTTACAATCTCAAGGGAACAGATATTTTTGTTATGCCACAATATAGAACTACTTTAGTTTAAAGAGTAGGTCTACTTTAGTACATGGAATAGGTCTATGGAATGGTTTGGAAACTGATATTAAAATTGCAAAGTCAATATCTATATTTAAGAAAATTATTAAAACAAAAATTCTGAACAAATATTCATAAATTGGTTTACATCCAAATTACTATACATTATATGGTATTGTGTGAGAAGTCATTTATTATCTTATATTTTTTTATATGTGATTGCTGTTTGAATTGATTGTTTGAATTAATTTTGTTTGAAGAAGGGGCAGATATAATAAGATTTTTTCTTCTTCTGCCTCCTTTCATTTCATGTATTGTTTTGTTTTTTAATGTGGTTTTGTATATAATTTTCTTGTGTTTTTTTATTTGAAATGAATACATTTTTTAAATAAATAAAATAAATAAATAAAAACTTCACACTCTCACTCACAGCTTGGGACGATTACCAAAGACCCTAACATTTTGTTCTGTGGGAGGAAACTGGAGAACATGTAAGCTCCACACAGAACGTGCCCCTGGCTGGGAGGTGAACATGTGACGTGCTCATTAAAGGTGACAGTTGTCTTAAGCTGTATTAAGTGTAAGTTGTGTAAGTCTAGGTTATTTCTCCCCATGGAGAATGGTGGTGCTGAGGTTAGAGAAGGTGAGTCTGATCGGGAGGTTGTCTGTTTAATACAATGCAATAAAATATGATATGATACAATAAGGGACTAATAAAATACAAGACAGTTCAGCTGCAGCTTGTTTCACAGCCCTCTAACACAGTGGTTCTCAAACTGGGGTCTGCGAGAGTTGCATTCCGGCCCAAAATATCTGATCTGAGATGGCCCCAGGCAGCCCTTAGCCATCATTTCCAAACCCCACCCAAAAAATTAAAGTGATTTCAGTTTCGAACCCGAACGTAACCCTCCGCTCCTTATACAGGTACTGTACTCCCCGAGTTACGAACGAGTTCCGTTCCTACGCCCGTTTGCAAGTCGAAAATCACCGTAAGTCGGAAGTACACACGAGCCGCCATTTATACACATACTGTAAATGTACGGTACTGTACAGTTACCAAGCACTTCGCCTATCCTAACATAGTACCCTATATAATTATCAAATAATACATACAGTACATTTGGAGCCATAATGAAGGAAAAAAAGAGTTAATTTATTACTGGGAGTTGATGAAGCCTGTCTCCGTCTATTAGCATGTTAGCTCGTTGCACGTCCGAGCTCTGCTGCTTCATGCGGTCCAAACTGTTTACAGGAAGGACTGTTGGCATGTAAGCTCCATACATTTGTATCAGAGTCAGAGAGTCTTTATTGTCATTTGCACCGCATGTGGTACATGTGATGAAAACGAGATTATGTACACGGGGTCCCAGTTACATCCAACAACAAATGCAAGAGAAAAACAGTAATAACATCTAGAATTAACTAAGAAAAACATCAACTAGTAATACACTAAGCCTAATATAGTGGGAATAAACAGCAGCACGAACATGAGTTTGTATGAGCAGATGGTCACAGATGAACACAGCAACAAGAAAACAGATCAGCATCAGTATGATGTGATATTTTGCAGTGTTTATTTTTTATTTTATTTTTATTTATTCATGAGTCTAACAGCCTCAGGGTAGAAGCTGTTCCTCAGTCTAGTGGTTCTACACTTGATGCTCCTCAACCTCCGTCCTGAGGGGAGTGGGGCAAAGAGTGAGTGTGCTGGNTTTGCAAGTCGAAAATCATCGTAAGTCGGAAGTACACACGAGCCGCCATTTATACACGTACTGTAAATGTACGGTACTGTACAGTTACCAAGCACTTCGCCTATCCTAACATAGTACCCTACATATTTATCAAATAATACATACAGTACATTTGGAGCCATAATGAAGGAAAAAAAGAGTTAATTTATTACTGGGAGTTGATGAAGCCTGTCTCCGTCTATTAGCATGTTAGCTCGTTGCACGTCCGAGCTCTGCTGCTTCACGCGGTCCAAACTGTTTACAGGAAGGACTGTTGGCATGTAAGCTACATTTGTATGTTGGTCAACATCTAAGGGCCACAGCTTGGATCAGTGGAAAAAGTCCCGAATTGGACCATATCAGAGTTGCCCAGCAGGACTCAAGGCTGAAGGAAATTATACTGTCTGCCTGAAGTGAAAAATATTTGTAATCCTTATCTGACTTACCCTAAACAGCCTTGGAAAAGGCTGGATATCAAATTTCTCCTGAGACGTGTTTTACTGAGGCAAACAGCTGCACCTACCGCTACCCCCCCCCCCCCCGGAGAACTTTTCTATGAGCGTTATCGGAGGCCGGCTGGTTACATCTCAGAACTGTTTGCTATCTGGAATGTCTCATGGACAGAAATCTCACTGCCTCAGTCTCAAAATGCAACATGTGATTGTCTTAAATGTGCTTCTGGTATAGTTTTTTCTGATGTCTCATATGGTGTCATGAAAGACAAAATGTGATATATCTTTTTTTAATACCAACGCTGTGACCCTCATGGTTCTTTCCTTGTTTTCACACCTTTGACCTTCATCCCGATACGGATGGGAGAGGCCGCGCTGAAGAACATAATGTGATATGATGTCTCATGTGGTCTGATAGCAGCAGCTTCACACACTCGCCCCCTTCAGGATGACTGTGCGTACATATTCACGCTGTACTGGTGCAAACTTGTGCAATGTTAATAAAAGTACTCTGACTCTGACTCTCTGACTCTGATAATGAAGGGAAAAAGAGTTAATAACTTAAGTTGTTTCTCCGCGTGTTAGCATGTTAGCTCGGTGTCCCTCCAAAATCTGAGGTTGCCAGGCGGAGCATCGAGGTGAGCGACCGGCGGAGCGACCGGCGGAGCGACCGGCGGAGCGATCGGTGGCTGCTGCTCCGGGCCTGAGACGTCCACAGAGTTCACCGAGCGTTTCCAGCTCATGTATCCGAGCGAAGCAAGCTCTGATCGGACACATGGTCCATCCAAAGCCAGCTGTCGAAGCCGGAGCTAACCGAAAACTGCCGAACACTGCCGAAAACTGCTGAACACTGCATAATCGGCTTCAAAATAATATTAATTATTATTATTATTATTTATTTATTTATAAAGCCATTTAAAACAACCACAGCTGCAACTAAGTGCTGTACGCATGAAATCAAGAACATTTAAACACATAAAAAAAGATTTTTCAATTTTTTTTATTTTATTTTATTAATGAGATGCGTTCGTAACACCGAATCGCCGTAAGTCGAGGACTACCTGTAGTTTATTAACGGTCGGTGGACGCGCAGCTGAGTAAAAGGGGCAGAAGATCTGAGCTGAGAGGGTGTTTGTCCTTTCATGGCCGTCAAAACACATGAACCGTTTCTGCCTGTATTCTGCATTAAGACCGCTCTGACACGTCTGTATTTAGTGATCTCATCTGTTTGGGTCATCGGCCGCGCGTGTCCACTGAGTGCAGCGGCTGAATGAACGTCCATTTGGGCGACGGATCCTTTCCTGCCAGTATAGTCCCATCTGAAGCTTAAGTGAACTTTATTTTACCTCTTTCAAGGCTGGTCAGCTGTGCCGATCAGCTCTGTGAGGTGCTGACCGACATATTTAGCTCTCCCTCACCCTGGCAACAGTTCCCACGTGCCTCAAGATTGTCACCATCATCCAGTCCCTAAAAGCTCCACAGTGTCTGGTCTAAATGATTATCAGCTGGTGGCCCTCACCCTGATGGTCGCTAAATGCTTCGAAAAACTGGCCATGACCCACATCAAAACAACCATCATCATCAATGAGGACCCTCATCAGTATGCATACCGCGAGAACCGAAGTGTAAATAATGTCGCTGGAGGGAAGGACTCTAAACCAGTAGTTCCAAACCCTGGTCTCTGAGGAACACCACCCTGCATGTTTTAGCTGTTTCCCTGTTTCAACACCCCTGAGTTAGGGATTTAATTACTTCCTCGAGTTCTGCTGAAGCCTGTTAATTGCCAAATCATTCAAATCCGGTGTGTTAAAGCAGGAAAACAGTTAAAACATTCAGGATGGTGTTCCTCAAGGACCAGGGCTGGGAACCACCTCCCTAAACGTGCTTTCAAGAAACAAAACCACAGTTTTTTGTTGCAGATTTGCAAGAACTTTCAGTAAAAGGGCCGTTTATAAGATATGTAGATCTTGTTTTCCTGCCACTAACCACAGTCCCTGCAGCACCTGAGTGGCAGGGCGGAGCTTACCTCTCACACCTGTTCCTGATCCAGCCTGATCAGGCCTGCTGTATTCACTGATCTGTGGCTCAATGGATCTCTGCTGGAGCATCTGAGACCATTGAGTCCACGGCCCTCTGTGATAAACTGTACTCCTTGTGTATCTACATCCTGGAACCACTTACCTTTGCACCTCATCATCTAACTGGGTCAGTCCTTGAGTTTCTGTCTTGTCACTCCTACGAATCAATCCTCCCGCATCACCACCTGTTAGGAATCCTTCTCCTCGCCTACAACGAGACGCACAAGGATACACTTTACAAAGGATCATAAAACATCTGTTTACCAAATACTTTTCTTCCAATCTGCTTCTCCACAGATTCATCTAGAGTTCCAGCTTCTGTTAATACTCACTGTGAATAAAGATCACTTATACCTTTTTACGTGGTCGTCTCTCTTGCTGTCAGTTTGTCTACTCTGTGTTAAAACAGTGTAGATCATGATAATGGTGATAAACTATTGGTGGTTCAGTAGAAAAACCTTAGATTTATTTTTCACGCTTATAAACTGACAATATTTCTGAAGGATGTTACCAATTTGAAGTTTAATTTGTTTGATTAGGGATGTGATTTTTCATTTCTGCATAATAATATGGGCGATCAATGTACCTAATCTGAGGCGTTGTGACATTTATCACTCCTCTGCAATGAGTTTGTCCATTTACAACCCCTCCAGATGTCACATAAGAGACGTTCTTCTACTGGCTGCTGATTCTTCTCCCCTGAACTCGTTTTCTCTGATCCGGAGACTCGACGTGAGTCACCGCGGAGGACAAAATGTGATGTACAACTGAAACCGCAGATGGCTGCGAGCTTTGCTTCGGCCATCGCTCACTGCTAACTCACAGGTTAGCATGCCAAGCAAATCAGAGAAAACTGTCACGGTTCAGCAGTAAAGTTGGCAAATCAAACCGTCAGCGTCCGAGCCACAGCCATGGGAATAATCTGATTAAACGTCAGCTTGAATCGTTTTTCATGAAACAGTTCGATTTTTCCAGCTGGCGTTTGATACATTATTCACCATCTTTATGTTTTATGGCTGATGTGTGCTGTATGTGTAGAAATGGCATGTCTCTGCTCACATAAAATAATCATTCACTTTGAAAGACAAGAAACTGAGACAACCCAACTGCAAAAACATTAAATTGTCAGACAAACAAGATGTGAAACACAATCCTTGTTAAAACCCAGGATCAGTTTACAACTTAGAAACTAGGGATGCACAATATCGGCATGGTACTGTATCAAAGTCAAAAGTCAAAGTCAAAGTCAACTTTATTGTCAGATCTGCAATATGTACTGTACAGGACATACACAGGACCGAAATTGCGTTTCTCTCAGTCCCTCGGTGCAACAGTAAACATCTAAACATTGAAACACTGAAACATATAATAATAGACATAAGCATAAAATAGTAAAACTAACACTGTCCTGAGTTTTTGCATAGTGGTATAAGAGTATGAAAATTTACACCAACTCTAAAACTAAAACATTAAACATTTAATGAACATAATACTGTCCTGAGTTTTTGCATACTAGTATAAAAAAAGAGTATAAAAAGTATAACTAAAGTTCATTCTCAATAGTCCAGGTATCAAATCCGCTCATTCTCAATCAGTTCATCTGGACAGTTTCTTTTTAGTAGAAACGTTTCTACTAAAAAGAAACTGTCCAGATGAACTGATTGAGAATGAGCGGTATAAAAAGTATAACTAAAATAAACTAAAGGTTTCTAGCATTGACATTTGCAAAGTGGCAAAGCAGCGTATGAGTTAATGTACACAGTATATGTATGAGGTAGTAGTTGATGTTGTTATAGAGGCAAAAAGTGGCATATGCAGTAAGGCACATTGGGCATCCCTAAATAAGACCGTTCAGAGCACACTGTATATGTATCAGCAGTGGTGTAGATATTAGAGTAGTGTAAATGTAAACAGTAGTAATTACATGTAAGCAGTAGTAATAAAAGTAAACAGTATTAATAAATGTAAACAGAGAATGTAAACAGTATTATGATTATAGGCAGTGATGTAATACAAACATTAGTGCAAGTATGAGAAGTAGTGCAAACTGTATGAGCACATGACCGAGAGTTTAGTGAATAACCCGTTTGATGACACAGAGTCCAGTGTTAAAATCTTTGTGTTGTGTGGTAATGTGTGAGAAAGTTTTAGTGTTAAGGCAGTTCAAATGGGAGGGGGGGCAGAGCAGGCAGAGTGTTTAGCATCCTGACTGCCTGATGAACAGAGCTGTCTCTCAGTCTGCTGGTTCGAGCCTGGAGACTCCTCAGTCTCCTCCCTGATGGCAGCAGTCTGAAGCAGCTGTGTAGTGGGTGTGTGGGATCACCTGCCATGCAGTGGGCTTTCCGAGTGAGGCGTTTGCTGTGTAAGTCCTGCAGTGAGGGCAAGGAGGTGCCCACGATCTTCTCAGCTGCTCTCACAATGCGCTGGAGGCTCTTGCGGCAGGATGCAGTACATGCACCAAACCACACAGTGATGCAGCTGGTCAGGACACTTTCTATGGCACCTCTGTAGAAGGTGCTCATGATGGGGGTTGAAGCTCCAGCCCTTTTCAGCTTGCGGAGAAAGTAGAGACGCTGGTGAGCCTTCTTTGCCAGTGCTGCAGTGTTCCTGCTCCAGGACAGGTCCTTTGAGACGTGCACTCCCAGGAACTTGGTGCTGTCTACTCTCTCCACTGCGGTGCTGTTGATGGTCAGAGGGGCATGTTGGGCATCCTTCTTCCTGAAGTCCACAACAATCTCCTTTGTCTTCTCCACGTTGAGAGTGAGATTGTTGTGTCCGCACCACAAGGCCAGGCGGCTCACCTCGTTCCTGTAGTCCGTCTCATCGTTGTTGCTGATGAGACCCACCACTGTTGTGTCGTCCGCAAACTTGATGAAGTGGTTGGAGCTGTACGATGGTGTGCAGTCGTGTGTTAGCAGGGTGAATAGAAGGGGGCTCAGCACGATATCAGTGTTAAAGTTAAATATCTGACATTGGCCATTCCATTAAAATAACTCACCGATATAAAAGACGCTGTTTTTGTATGATAACCAGTGACAAGGTTACAGCAGCGCCCGCACTAGATGATGAGGTCTTGCGCGCCTACCTGATCTGATCACAGCGGAGAGGACAAAGTCAAAATGTCTGCGGTGTGGAAGTTTTTTTGTTGATGTCAGATTCCGAAGATTTTTGGACTATGTTGAGCCTCGATACATCGTCCCCAGTCAGAGATATTTTTTCCAACGTAGCCTTACCCGAGTTACAAGCCGTCATTTCTGACGTCACTGAGAAGCTAATAGCCGATAGCACTTGGGTGAGTTTTACCACAGACATCGGACGTCGTGTTAGCCCCGTTAGCATGATTAGTCTTACGGCACAATGGATAGACAAAAACTTTGATCTTAAAAAGTCTGTCCTTCATGCACAGGAGTGCAGAGGATCCCACACTGTTGTGTGTTATATTGTGTCTTTATATATTTCTGAAGTCTTATTCTAATCTTGTTACTTGCTTTGTTTTTATGACGTGCGCTGTTTCCTGTTCTTGGCCAGGTCACCCTTGAGAGGTCTTGATCTCAAATTTTTAATTTTTTAATCTGGTTAAATAAAGGTTTAATTTAGAAAAAAATCAATGCAGAAAATCCTTTACATGTTTTAGAGCAATACATCCTCCCATTCAGACAATATCCTTTTCAGTGAAGTCTTGCGTGTTTAGGCAAAACCGCATATACTGCATCCATTGCAACAGCATGGCTTCAACGAGTGGTAGTAGCTGAGACTCATCCCGTCATCAGTTGGAAACATTTGACACATCATGAGATTAAAAATCCAACAAAGAAACAGAACTGGTGAGCATCTTGAATCCTGAAGCAGGTAAGAATGGAACAAGTTTCTCCTCCAGAAGCTCCAGCAGCTGCTCTCCTCAGTTCCTAAACATTTGCAGACAGTTGGTAAAAGAAGACAGGAGGCCTCAGTGGGAACCATGGCCCTGTCCCAACTTTTAAACATGTACTGCCGCCATCAAATTCAAAATTATCCAATTTGTTCTTAAAAGTAGTACAATGATTCATTTGACATGGTTACTGTGTTCCATTGTGATAATATGAGTTTTAGATTTGCAATTAACTGTCAACTGTCTTATGTGATTACATTTTTCGCAACGTTCCGACTTTTTCAAAATGTTTTTCCTAAAACAAAAATCCGTATTTTTTGTTTTTCTTCGCCCAGTTCAAATCGACATCTACCGAGTAATGGTCCAAATGATAAAAACAAGTGCTGCTATCAGTCATTCCGTACGTAGAAATGTTCATTTTGCATTCTGCTCTAGTAATAGTTTTTACAGAAACACTATAAAAAAACAGTTTAGAGGTTCCAGAGCTATAGATGTCTTTGTTTGGAGAAAATGTCCTCTATAGACATTGCAGCAACAATTATCAGACCTACTAGGCTATTGGAGTTAATTGGGTGAAACCGCTTAATGGCCCATCTGCAGGCGTTCTCTGAACTGCAGTGAGCCTATAAAGTGGACGTGCACACAGAGGAAGGATGCAGTGCAGCATCACAGACCTCGACAATCACAGAGCGTCTGAGGGTCTCGTCCCCTTTCAGCCCTACCTCCAGCATGGCGGTACTCTCCCCTCACTGCTTTGATGCTTTCTCAAACAGCACTTACTCTGCTGCAGACAACAGACTCAACATTTGAAAAACAGTCTGTGGTTTTGGTAAATGTACAGCTCTGGGTGTTTTCCGAACAGCTTCATCTCTGCCTGATCCGGCAGGTATTAACCGTAAACAATGTATTTATCTGTTAAAGTGGTCCTGAATGTGAGGAGTTAGCAACTGAAAGGAACAACTTCAAGACCAGAGAACAATTTAACAGTGTTTATTTACAAGGTGAAGATAAGTTGTCTGCAACCCGGGAGAGCAAGACAAGAGTTCATAAGGTGGCTTGGCTCTTTGATGGTTCAAAATATTCTCTTATGGCCCTTTTCCATTAGTAACGGTACAGCACGGTTCTACTTGACTCAGCACGGTTCCAAGGCTTTTCCACTAGCAACGGTTTGTGGAACCGGTCCCTTTTTCTCTGGGGTTCCAATCGTGCCAAACTGGCCCTAAAACGTGATGTCAGAACACTGATTGGTCAGGGGGTAGAGTCACCGGATGTTTGAGAAACTTTCACAACAACCCAATCTGCCATTTGCAGTAACTCGAATGTGACTGGACCTATTTTTAAGATTTTTAAAACAATAATGACAACGCTGTGGTCTATTGCTGAAGTGCAGGCATTTTTTGTGTGCTTGGTGGCCAACAACAAAATTCAGAGTGAGCTAGATGGAGCTTTGCCAGTCCCCCCCAGGTCCTCTCCATTGGAGCCTTTAAGTCCCCTCAGTCATCACCCCAGCTCCGAGCTTCGCCTGTCACCACGGAAGATCCTCCGTGTTGCCGACCCACAGGAGCACGCAAGGCCGGGGCATTGGCGGGCCCCGGCCTCGCGTGCTCCCGCAGGCTCCGAGCTGAACCTGCCCACTAGAACTGTTGCCGAAAGTATAATGGAAACCAGGGGCGGCTGGCTAATAGGGGGCGCTCGGGTGCCACCCCACTTGAACTTCTGGAGCTTTTCACCATTTTACATTGAAGACTTAAATTTTTTTAATAGAAATAAAATAATAAAATAAACATATTTCGAAATATATGCATATATGTTTTTAGATGTGTAGGATAAATATTTTATGAGTAATGATGAATTATATTGTTTGTTTCAAAAAGCGTTTTCTGATTGGTGACGTATTTCCTGTCCTGGGGGCGCATGAATCTTATTGACTCTTGTTATGAATGGCGCATGCGCAGTTGTTCCACGACGTTATAAAACAATGGGAAGATGCTGGGCGCAGATTTCACCGCCCTGGACACGTCCAACGTGAACTCTACCTACAGATCATGTACCGATCATGGTCTTTTTTTTGGTCTGGGGAATGAGCTGTGCAGTGACAAGCAGGCTGGCTGCAGGTAGGTTTTAAATCATTGAAAGCCCTTTATCTAACGCCTATTTGCCATTTCTGAATGATGCCTCTCATCTTTTAGATGGCTCTGTTTGTGAAAAAGCCTTCAGCTGACTGTTTATTCTAAAAGTGGCAACTGGTGAGTTTGTTTATGGAGCTAACATGCTAATGCTAGTCTTTATCTAATGCTTATATTATTATATTACCATTCCTGACTAATATGCCTCTCAACTTTTAGATGATGTCTCTGTGAAAAAAGCCTTCAGCTGACTGCAAGTGGGAAGTGGTGAGTTTGTTTTTTCTTTGTTTGTTTGTGATGGCTACATTTATTTTAGTTTGCTTATAAAAATGATCAAACATTAATAATTTTATATACTAAATGTCACTGGTGGTGTTTTACTGGACTCTGATGGCTACATTTATTTCAATTTGCTTATAAAAACGATCAAACATTAATAATTTTATATACTAAATGTCACTGGTGGTGTTTTACTGGACTCTGATGGCTACATTTATTTTAATTTGCTTATAAAAAATGATCAAACATTAATAATTTTATATTCTAAATGTCACTGGTGGTGATTTACTGGACTCTGATTTCATAAATTTCATAAATAAACAGATTTGAACTTGGGAGTTTTTTTATTTTTGAGAAATAGCCCCCTGGTGGACATTTCACGGGCCGCCGCTGATGGAAACACAACTCATACTGTTCCGAGCCGAGTCGAACCGTGCTGTACCGGTACTTATGGTGCTAATGGAGTGGCATTATAGTAGGGTGGAAGAGTTTCCCCTGGTGAGGGTCCATTGGTTGCAGTAGTTGTAATGAGGAGGTCCTAGAAAGGTTGCATAGAGTGGTGGGCAGGTGGTGGAAGGGGAGGAACGACTGGAGAAAGCACTAGGAGGCTCACGATGGAAACAGGAAGGTCCAGAGTGCAGGAGAAGCACAGGAGTAGAAGCGGTCGGCAGTATTTCATTCTGTCCATTTATACTCCTACAGCTCATTAGGATAATAGTCCGCAGGTGTGAGCTTGATGGTGCTAGTGTTGTAATACTTGAGACTGGTCTTGGTCTCGACTTGGTTTCCGACCCCACAAGTCTTGGTCTTATCTCGGTCTCGGTACACTCTGGTCTTGATCTTGACTCGGTCTCGTCTCAGGTTAGGTGGTCTTGTCTACAACACTGGTTGACGCCATCTGGAATTGAAGAGCTGTAGGGAAAAACTGGAACTCCTACTCCAAAGATTATTTGCGGATAAGAAATCTGAAAAATACCAACCTTTCTGTACATTCCAGATTAAATTAAAGGCCTTTAAGGAATGCACGTCTGTGGTCGCCTTTTGAGTTTTAGACTAGCGTCAAACCGTGTTGAGAAATAACAGCTGTAGCCATTTTGGTCAAACCTTTAAGATACAGTTAGGCACAATCTCATGCGACAATATGAGACGTTTTCCTCGCTCTCGGCTACTACCACACCAAATTTCAGAGCTATGTCTGTCAAATTGAGTGAGTTGTAGCCATTTATGTGTTCTTCAAGGTCAACTGGCTATGGTAGCAATCTTGAATTAGGTTGATTACAGAAGTTAATCAGCTGTAGATGCACGCAGAATGATTACTTTCTGCAAGTTTCAATAAAAATGTCCAGTGGTTCAAGAATTATTTTGTAAACAGGCACAAAACCTTTCTTGCCCACCCACACCTTTTGGCGACATTAACAAAAAACTAAACACCTGCTTGGATGTTTTTTGTGGTCATATATGGACCAGAAATTGTACATTTAGTTGATTCTAGTAATAATCTCAAGCCTATCTGAATAATATTAACAGAACCTGTGATAATAATCGAGCCGTAGCCTAATTTCATTTCCAAAGAGCCACTTTCACATTCAGCAAGCAAAACGCCACAAAAATCCTTCTGTCGGGATTTATCCAGAAATAAATGAATACACTAAACAGCCACTTAGCTGCTGTAGCCTTTATCTGCAGTCTGGAAAAGTGAGCGAAGAGAAGTTAACGTCACAAAAACACTTTGAATACACGGAAATGAGCTCGTTCACAGCCTTTTGCTCCGACGTGCTTTTAAGGCCCAGTCTTTTGTTGTTGTTATTCATAACAGGATCTGACTCTTCGTTTGTCGGCTCGTCATCTTCCCCGACGTGTCGATAAACTGCTGGTTCGTCCAGAGGAGCAGAAACGCTGGTGTGAAAACACGACAGCTCCGTGAATCATCGCCGCTCTGCCTTTTCCAGCTTTCAGCTCCAGCGCAGAAGTCGCCGTTTCTTAAAAGGAACTTCTAAAATATATTCGCCACTGAAGGCCACTTGCTCTGTACTGTTAGCAAAATATCTCATAGAGGACTGAACTTCCTGTCTTGGCGTTTGAAGATGTTCCACTTCTCACCCAAAAGGCTCTCAGCTCTGTGCGATGAAGAGGATGGAGGTGTGGGGTCATGGGTCACACCTGTCCCTCCTGTGAGTCATTTTGGTTGTTTACACCTGAGAGTTGTTTACCAGCCTGTTGAAAGTTGTTTTCCTCACATCTGGAGAGATGACGCTGCTTGAGGAGGAGAGTGGCTGCTTTGTAAATGCCGTGCGACCGATGAAACCACCTCCTCGACTTCTCTCTAAAACCTGTCGTCTCAAAACATCCCTTCATCTTGAGCTGAGCCTTGAGCTGAGGAGCCATTTTATTTGTCCCGTGATATCATGCAAAAGTTGCATGGTGGCAGCCATCTTGGATTTTGACATAGCAACCCAGTTTTTGATAGGAACCTTTCTTACGCTCAGCGGCAGCCACACCGAAATGGCGCTCACAGCATTCACGGACTGATGGAGAATCCGTGTATGGTTATGGAGGTGTCCACTTCCAATGTTTTGTTCAACACCTTCAGAGTTTCTCAGGTGGAGTGTTTTCCAGATGTTCCAGCTGCCAATAAATATCCAGTTTGGTGTTAGAAGTGCTTTCTTGATGCGTTTGTGTTCTCCGTCCTGCTGGGGGTCGTGCTCGACTCGGCCGTGCAGAACTCCCAGTTTGTGGTCTAGTGAGCGGCGAGAGTCAAAGAGCAGAAGTTTGGCTTTGCATAACGCTGTTCAGTGACGCCGTTATGAGATATTATCGCCCACTGACAAAAGGCAAAGGCAGACAATGCGGTTTTTGCCTGCATCTATAAAATATTATGACTATAAAAAATGTGTCTTGCACTATTAGTCAAAGTCAAAGTCAACTTTATTGTCAGAACTGCAATATGTACAGGACATACACAGGGCCGAAATTGCGTTTCTCTCAGTCCCTCGGTGCAACAGTAACCATCTAAACACTAAACACTAAAACATTTAATAAACATAAGCATAAAATAGTAAAAAAAAGTGTAACACTGTCATTCTGTTTTTTTCTAATGTCATTCTGTTTTTTTCTAATGTAATTCCGCTTTTTTTTCTAATGTCATTCTGTTTTTTTCTAATGTCATTCTGTTTTTTTTCTAATGTCATTCTGTTTTTTCTAATATAATTCCGTTTTTCCAAATGTCATTCTGTTTTTTCAAATGTAATTCCGTTTTTTTTCCAAATGTCATTCTGTTTTTTTTTAAATGTAATTCAGTTTTTTCCAAATGTCATTCTGTTTTTTCAAATGTAATACCGTTTTTTTTCTTCTAATGTGATTCGAGCCACTTCCGGTTTGGCTTAATCTAATTCCGTTTTTTTTTCTAATGTGATTCCGGCCACTTCAGCTTTGTTTTAATGTAATTCCGTTTATTCAAATTTCATTCTGTTTTTTTCTAATGTAATTTTGTTTTTTCAAATGTTGTATTTTTGTTGTTTTTGTTGTGTTTTTGCAAATGTAATTCCGTTTTTTTAATGCTGTTCATTTACACCTTAGGGCCACTGTAACAACTACAACTGATTGACTTTTGGACTCGGCTTGTAAAAGGCCGCGACAGACTAAAAAAATAAAATAAAAATGGCTCTGACTCAATAAACTGTACAGATTTTGAATGAAAATTTGTCATGGTAGTAGCTGAGACTGATCCTCTACACTTATTCTGAGCACTAATAGATTAACTGTTTAAAATTGTACCATTAACTGTTTAATATCAACTCTGTCTCTTAGCAAAATAGTCACTGGATTTTATCGAAACTTTATGGAAATAGTAATTAAAAAGTAAATCTGGGTTTTGGAGCCAACCCAGTTTAAGATGGTCCCCACAGCTAACTAACCTCATATAACAAAAAAATTGCTATAATTCAGTCAATTTTACAAACTTAGAGCTAAAGCTTGATGGGATTCTAGCTGAAAGTAATACACAACACATACTCTGTGTTACATAATAAGCTAAATATTTGCTTAAAACTTTAGTATTACCTGCTGCTGTCAACCTTGTCTGTTAGCAAAATATCATGTGAACCAGTGGACAGATTTCAACGAAATTTTCAAGAAATAATCCCTAGATATACCTCTTTAACTATTTATTATTTGAAGTCAATACAGTTAAAGACGGCCCTCACAGCTAACTGATATCAAATAACACTAAAATTGCTATAATTCAATTTTACAAACTTAGAGCTAAAGCTTGATGGGATTCTAGCTAAAAGTAATACACAACACATACGCTGTGTTACATAATAAGCTAAATATTTGCTTAAAACTTTAGCATTACCTGCTGCTGTCAACCTTGTCTGTTAGCAAACTATCTTGTGAACCAGTGGACAGATTTCAACGAGATTTTCAAGAAATAATCCCTAGATATACCTCTTTAACTAATTGACATTTGAAGTCAATCCAATTTAAGACGGCCCCCACAACTAACTGATATCAAATAACACAAAAATTGCTACAATTCAGCAACTTTTACAAATTAAGAGCTAAAAACTTGATGTGGTTGTAGATGAAACTGACCTACAACACATACTCCAAGTGTTAGATATCATGCAAAATATTTGCTTAAAACTTTAGCATTTACTGCTGCTGTCAACCTTGTTTGTCTGTTAGCAAAATATCTTGTGAACCAGTGAACGGATTTCAACAAGATTTTCAAGAAATACTCCCTAGATAAACCTCTTTAACTGTTTGCCTTTTGGAGTCAATTCAATTTAATGTGGCCACCACAGCTAATTTATACAGGTAGTCCTCGACTTACGTACGAGTTCCGTTCCTACGCATTGTTCATAACACGAAATTAACGTAAGTCTGAACGCACACCCCAGCCGCCACTGATACACGTACATGTACGGTACTGTAAGTTACCAAGCACTTCGCCTATCCTAACACAGTACCCTTATCAAAAAACATATACAGTACAGTACATTTAGAGACATACAGTACAATACAGTAATTAAATTTAAAAAATACAATTTCTTACTGTGAGCTGGTCTCCGCGGCCCGTCGGGTCTGTCTCTGGTGGGGCTAGCGTTAGCATTTTAGCCACTCCGTTAGCTCGGTGTCGTCCCTCCAAAAGGGCGCGCAGCTGTTTATCCGCATTTTAGCATGCATGTTAGCTCGGTGTTCATCCAACATCTTAGGCTATCAAGCGGACATCGAGGCGAGCTCCCGGCTGCAGCAGGCGTCTCCTGCTGGCGAGCATGTTAGCTCGTGGCTCCTCCGGTCATGCTAACCGAAGCTAACCGCAAAATGGCGGACACTGCCGAAAACATAGCTCAGGGTTAGCGATCGGTGGCTGCTGCTCTGGGCCTGAGACATCCACAGAGTTCACCGAGCGGTTCCAGCTCACATATCCATATGAGGCAACCTCTCGGACACACAGTCCTCCAAAGCCGGCTGTCGAGGCTGGAGCTAACCGAAGCTACCCTTAAAATGGCGGACACTGCGGCATTTCCGGAAACTGCTGGAAACTGCGCCAATAGGCTTAAAAATTTAATAATAATAATAATAATAATAATAATGATACCTTATTTATAAAGCCATTTAAAACAACCACAGCTGCAACAAAGTGCTGTACATATGAAATCAAGAACATTTAACCTTCCTAGCGGGTCGAGATCCCGCACGCACTTATGATGTTAACGGGTCAGTTGTGACCCGTCTTAAATCAGCCAAAAAATGCCCTCAAAACAGTGTTTTTTTAAGAAGTATTAGAACACATCTCTAAAATAACATATGTATGACAAAGTTAGTGAGGTCACAGTGTGTTTATGATTTCAGTTTTGACACTGATTATTGGTTGATAGTCTTATACCATAACTGGGTCACAAATGACCCCAGCGCGGCAAGTGCGTGTTGTTTTATAAAAAATAAAAATTAAATTTAAATAAAAATAAATAAATGTTTTTTTTATTTAAATAAAGGTTCCAGACAGTGTGTTTATGATTTCAGTTTTGACACTGATTATTGGTTGATAGTCTTGTACCATAACTGGGTCACAAATGACCCCAGCGCGGCAAGTGCGTGTTGTTTTATAAAAAATAAAAAATAAATTTAAATAAAAAAATATATATATTTTTTTTTTAAATAAAGGTTCCAGACAAAGTCAAAAAGCCTTGATGCAAAAAAAAATATTTAAAAGACAGTATCATGATTTAAAATTTAAAACGGGTCACTACGGACCCTAACACCGTAGGAAGGTTAAACAAAAAAAACAAATTTTAATTTTTTAAAAAATATTTCTTATTTTTATTAGTATGATGCGTTCGTAAAGTCGGATTGCCGTAAGTCGAGGCCGTCGTAACCCATGCACCACCTGTATTTGCCAACACAAATGTGGCCAAGTCAGTCTTTTTTACGCATATGGAGGTAAAAGTTGCTAGTAGCTGGGAGATCTTCCCAACAAACTAAAACAACCAAAATGACGTTATGATGATTATGTTGAAAACATTTAGATTTATCATGTCCATGCGCCTGTCTCCATCCAAGCCCTTGTTCCCTGGACGCGTCAAGCTCCACGCGCTGGGCGGACCGCGCTGTGTGCGGCACCACGTGACCCAGCTCAGAGGAGGCGAAGCTTCATAAGACTGAAGGCACAAAGAAAAGCACAGGAGGAGACGCTGGAGGCAGCAGCAGTGTCCACGGAGGACCAGGAGCACTTCTCCAGACATCCCACAAACTTCTCCGACACGAAGAGGAGACAGAGACATCCTGAAACAAGTGATGGTGCATGACCCCACGCAGAAACGCCATCTGTTCCTCCTTGAAGTCAGATCTTTGGAGAGATGCGCTCCTTCTGACTTGGATTTACGCGCGGTGAGAAAGGACGATTCTGCACGCGCGGGAGAATGATGTAAGGTAAGAAAGACAAAACCTCTGTTTCTACTTTAACACTTTGCTTAGATCTTATTCTGGTACTCTGAATGCTTTGTCCCGTTATCCCAGCATCAAAAATATTATTTTTGCTATTTTTTTTATTCTGTTTTATCAATAAAACAAATTTTTTTCCTTCCTAAATTATCAGACTTTTATAAAACCCAACAAAAATAATCATCTATTGAAATTATTCATCCAGTTTCAATGTTCTTATTAAAATGCATCAGTAATAATGTATGTTTCATCTAAAAAAACAACAACTGTCAAAGAATTTCAGTGCCATAAATCTGCAGGATAAGAAGGTCTTTGTTTTTTTTTTTTTTGTCTGCAAAGAAAAAAAATAGCAGAAAAGATAATAAATACAAAGTGATTCTCTTTTCAAGGTTTTATGATTTTTTTCAAGAACATGTCTGAAGTGTTTGTTGTCCATTCGTAGGTTGTCCGGACATCTTAGGCTGCAGCATCACCCTCAGACACAGCCATGAAGTCCGTGCTTGACGGTGTGGCGGACACCACCTTCCGGACTATCACATCTGGCTTACAGTATCTGAGCTCCAACGACGCCAACTACGACAACCTCGGCGGCGATGCGGACTTCAAGGGCAGCTTCTCCATGCAGAAGCCCCTGTCTGCTTTCCGCAGCAACTCCTTCCCCAACAAAGTACCTGCTGACGAAGAGCTCATCCTGAAGGGCATCCCGTTCTTCCCCACCAATGCCACGGACGTGTTTGGCAACCGGAGCACGATCAGAGATGAGACTAACATACAATGTGGGGAGAACTTCATGGACATGGAGTGCTTCATGATCCTCACCCCCAGCCAGCAGCTGGCCGTGGCCGTCATGTCGCTGACTCTGGGCACCTTCACGGTTCTGGAGAACCTGGTGGTGCTCTGCGTCATACTGCAGTCCCGCACCCTCCGCTGCCGGCCCTCCTACCACTTCATCGGCAGTCTGGCCGTGGCCGACCTTCTGGGCAGTGTGATCTTTGTCTACAGCTTTTTGGACTTCCACGTCTTCCACAGGAAGGACAGCCCCAATGTTTTCCTTTTCAAGCTGGGCGGGGTCACGGCGTCGTTCACGGCGTCGGTCGGCAGCCTTTTTCTCACCGCAATCGACCGCTACATCTCCATCCACCGGCCCCTCGCCTACAGGCGCATCGTGACACGGACCAAGGCTGTCATAGCCTTCGTCATGATGTGGGCCATCTCCATCATCATTGCAGTGCTTCCTCTGCTGGGCTGGAACTGTAAACGACTCAATTCTGTTTGCTCGGACATCTTCCCCCTCATTGACGAGAACTACCTGATGTTCTGGATCAGTGTAACCAGCGTGCTGGTTCTGTTCATCTTCTACGCCTACATTTACATTCTGTGGAAAGCTCACCACCACGCTGTGCGCATGCTGAGCCGTACCTCCCAGAAGAGCCTCGTGGTCTACTCAGCAGATGGGACTAAAGTGCAGACGACGCGCCCCGATCAGGTGCGCATGGACATCCGACTGGCCAAGACACTAGTGCTCATCCTGGTGGTGCTGGTGATCTGCTGGGGCCCGTTGCTCGCCATCATGGTCTACGACCTCTTCTGGAAGATGGACGACGACATCAAGACGGTGTTTGCGTTCTGCAGCATGCTCTGCCTGCTCAACTCCACCGTCAACCCCATCATCTACGCCTTGAGGAGCAAGGACTTGCGGCACGCCTTCCTCAGCTCGTGCAGCGCGTGCAGGAGCAACACCCAGCAGCTGGACAACAGCCTGGAGTCGGACTGCCAGAACAGGAACGCACACATTTCTGCCAACAGGGCTGCAGAGAGCTGCGTGAAGACCACTGTGAAAATAGCCAAAGTAACAATGTCTGTGTCCACCGAAACCTCTGCAGAAGCTGTCTAACTAGCCATCTTGGGGGGGGGATAAAATGTGTAACTGTCATCACACAATGCCATTCTACACATAACAAGAGGCTATACGTATTCAAGAAAAGTCCTCTTCACATTAACGCCTGGGTGGCGCCATAACTTTATGTTTGTCTATCTATAAGAACAAGGTGTGCCAAAGTGCCAAATGGTATTGCAAGATCACTGAAAGGACTCAACTGGAAAAGACGATATGAAAGACTATCACAAGTCGGCTGTTTACCATAGACTTCATGATACCCAGTTAGTAAAGGCATATTATATTTTTGTACTGTGATTTCAGGTTTTTAAAAAAACTATATCTTCATTTATGGGGAAAGGGGCTACTGACATTTTTAAGTAGAGATGTTTTACAGCGTCATTTAGGACATAACATGTGTCTTGCACCGTAAATACAGTCCCAACGTTGCGCCTTGACTTCCCGCGGGCTTCATGTTGCACACGACGGACTTTTCTATAAAGATAAGGAAAAATACAAAAACACAGCCGGTTAAACGTTCCTCCGAATTTGCCATGAAGCGTGTGACTTTTCTGTTTCCCGACGTCGCTCGACGAGTGGCCAAAAGAATTTCAGACGTGACAAGTCAATGAAAAAAACAAACTAAAGGGCGAGTGAGATGGATGCACAGCTTCGAGTTTATGTGTTTAGAGACGGTACTTTTCGTGGCAGAGTGCTTTCTTTTTTTGTTTTCTTGCTAGCTGTTGTACCTGCTGGGTACCGTGACTTTATTCAAACGTGCACCCAACAAATGTACAGTGTTTTTCTTGCAAAAAACGAAGCGTTGCCATTGAGTCATTCGCGACATAAACGCCAAGATTTTGGTCAAAGCTCGAGGAGACGCAGTGTGCTGGTCACTACTGCGGGAACCTGAAGACTAGCTGCTTTCATCCTATGTATGACTTTACCGGATGTGTGTGATTCCTTGTGACTTGGTGTTTCGAACCCCAAAGCCTTTTCGTTTTACCGTTGCGGTGAGCAGTTTTAGTGCTACTGTTCTAACAGTGGGGATGGACATCATTTTGCAAAACAAAAACAAAAAAGAAACCCGTGCACAGAGCTAGTGACGTAGTTTTGGCGTAACTCTGAACACAAAAAAATAAATATGTCTGCTGTTAATTTGCTACTTCTTAAAACAAACGTCTGGTCACTTGAATGGAAGTTTGTGTGCAACAACTACACGGAGGTGAAAAAACAACGGGGAAAAAAAAACTAACCTTACAGTGAGAAGATGTGATTTTTTTTTCTAATAGATTATATAGTACTTTACTTTCAATCTAGAAAACCTCACAGCACAATCGTTCTGTAGACATTTATCTCGGTGTGAAGTTATCCAAACAGCTGTTTATCAGTAACGCTTTGCTGCCTCAGTGTAATTTTAAATATTCAAGGTCAAAATGTCAACTGTTAAGTGGCTTCTGTATATTTGGTGGCATAATGAGAAATCTATGACTTCAGAATTCAAACAGTCAAGTGTTTTTACTATTGCTGTGTTCAAACCTTTTGAATAAAGTTCCAGCTGGTGGCGTTGTGCCAGGAATTGTTTTGATTGGTTAATTGATGGCGGGAAACGTGAGGTCTCATGATTCATTTTGCTGAGGCAAACCCAAGATGAAGGCTACACAGATCTACCATTGGTCATATACTGCCTCCTTGTGGACGATGTGAGAATATGTTTTATTTTTATTAACAGCCTTAAATGGCATCGAATTTTTTTAATCTGGAAAAAGTGAAAATGAGGAAGTAAAAAATAAGGTTAGAAATAGAAAACCTCAAAAATTAAAAGTGAATTCAAACAAATAGGGATGAAAAAAGTTAATGTTTTAATTGTTAATCACCTTTTACTGATTGACTTAAAATCTTTTTATTTTTTATTTTATTAGCATTGCGGACATTTAAGCAGTCAAAAAAGAAAATATTTGATGATGTGGTGTCAGCTCTGAAACACTCTTGACACTTTGTCCAGACTTTTGTTTGAAAAGTCACATTAATTGTATGGTTTCATATAGTTGACCACAAATAATATAATCTTGTTTAGTCGTTCACGTAAATAAAATAAAAAGTGCTAAAACTTTAAGCTATTATTGGGTTTGATCAATTTCAAGAATTTTAAACTAAAAGATTATTATTATTATTTATGCGTTTAAAATGAGCACAGCTGCTAAAATGTTTATCAATAACAGTTATTCAAAGGATATGAAGCACAAACAGCTGGTAAGTACAGTATACACATCTAATAAACGCCTTTTTAATTTGAATGGTTTAGCCACATTAGCATTAAGGTGAGTACTTGACACTGAAATTTTAATATCACTATTGTAATAAATGCACTGTGATTACACATGATAATTCTATCCAATCAGACAATTTATTATGTTTATTTAGTGAAATGGACGTTAACCATATATGTTAATTAGCATAT
>JBBPBX010025246.1:0-39032 GCA_038048925.1 Garcialebias charrua | reverse complement strand
AGAGAGAGAGAGAGAGAGAGAGAGAGAGAGAGCGGACGGACGGACGGACGGACGGACGGAAGGGAAATTGTTGATACAAAAAACAATCTAAGCATTCACATATACAGATACACTGTACATACTGTACATGTGTCCAGTGTAACAGATTTACATGGCTCTATTTTTACTATATGGGGAGGAGTTGAACAATCTGATGGTTTGAGGGACAAAGGACTTCCTGAATCTGTCTGTGGAGCATGGCTGGGACAGCAGCCTACCACTAAAGGAGCTCCTCTGCTTCATGATGGCACCGTGCAGAGGATGGTAAGTATCGTCCATGATGAGTAGCAGCTTACTGAGGGTCCTTTTCTCTGCCACCTACGTAAGGGACTCCAGCTCTGTTCATAACACAGAACCAGCTTTCCTCACCAGCCTATCAAGTCGCCCTGCAATGCTCCTCTTGATGCTGCCTCCCCAACACACAACAGCACAGAAGAGTACACTGGATACCACAGACTGGTAGAACATCAGCAGTAGTTTCCTGAAGATACTGAAGGACCCAAGCCTCCTCAGGAAGTAGAGCCTGCTTTGAGCCTTCCTGTAGAGGAAGTCCACGTTCACTGACCAGTCCAGCCTGTCGTCCAGTTTGCTCAGGTGTTTAGATGTGTATGTATGTATACATATATATAGGTTAATCATGAATGTAGTATTTGTGTATTCGTCTTCTTTTGTTGATTATTTCATGTGGGGTTTTTTCTGTATAATTAGAACATGCTACTGGATGCCTCAAATTTCCACTTGGGATTAATAAAGTATCTATCTCAGAGAGAGAGTCAGAGAGTCAGAGAGTCTTTATTGTCATTTGCACCGCATGTAGTTGTAGTGGACCTACCCAGGGTCAAACTAAGGTTTTTGAACTGTCCAGTGATGACCTTTACTGACCTCTCAGTAAAACAAGACATTTACTACAAATTATTCCATTAGTTGTAATCTGAGAACATAGTCACCAAAAGAGACTATTTCTATCTTTGATTTTATTCTAATGTAATCAAAAGAATAACTTTGGTCATTTTCATGATATATGTTATATGCTGTTATTCTTTTAATATGGAGTATGACTGTGTTACTTGATCAAATGAAAGGGTGTCAAAGTTCAGATAAAAGGTCAAACTGACTTATACAGAAATTGTTTTTGTTGAGCTTCAGCTAAAACTCTCATCTAGCGTCTGAAAGTCTCTTCACTCAGAGACTTTTCCTAAACAATTTCCCTCTGCTCTGGATTTCACCTTGAATCGTGATAACAAGTGAACTGCTCGACTGGTTTTTGGACCAATGAAAAAGAGACAAGTCTCGCTCCTCTCAGATCTTCTATTAAGTTCTAAGTTTTTGCTGGAACGAGAAAGTCTGCTGGGAACTTCAAGATGTGAGGTCGTCCCAAAGAGCTGGATGAACTCAGTCAAACGCTAAGGACAGTCATTCAGTTAAAGGCTGATAACATGCTTGTTATTGGTCCACTTCGAACGAGCGTAAGCTCAAAACTTTGTTTATTCCTTCCTGGAATAAGTTTATCTTGAAGTCAACCAGTAGCTGACATATTTTCTGATGATCGACGCGGAAACCAGGAGACGTTGAAAACGTAAACGAGAACCGGCTCGGACGTGCTGGGCCTGAAGGACTCTGTGCATCTGAAAGGCTGGTGTCATCTCTTTATCAGACTCGTCGTCGAAGGTAAAGAGCTGTTTACAAACGTACCTGGATTTTAGCAGAAGTCGGATGGGAAGTGTCACTTCTGGTAACATGCTCAAGACAATTTCCTTTAAACCATCTCTCCATCTTTCCTCCTATTTCCTTTCCCCTCAATTCTAAGCTGGAAACTATTTAAGTCATAGAGCCTCAGACTAAATATGTTAACATCCTGTATTTATGTCTGTTGTGTTACAATTTAAATGTGCTGACGTGTTAAATTGCAAGAAAGTGAAATCATGTCAATCAAGTGTAATGGTGTTAATTTAGTTGATTTATTTTAAATAAATGGTAGTGTCCTTGACATACCAAACTAAGTTAACGTGTCCATTGTCACTCTATGGCTTCTGTTTTACTTATCCATCATAAAGATCACAGAAATATTGGGTAAACTGAAAAAGAAAAGAATCCGTGAAATTACTATTCAATCTGAATAAGTAAATTAATTAAGGATAAAGAGGTCAGCTTAATACTGACCCCTGATAAAATCAGTGTTAATTTTGTCGACTAATTATTTTCGTCGACTAAATGTTTTCATTGATTTGTAGGCATGTAACGAGATCTCGTTGTACGAGATCTCGCGATATTAAACTCCCGCGATATCTCTCGTTGAGAGGTAACGTTGTCTCGCGAGATGCTAATGCTAGCGCTAGCAGAGCCCCTAGCAAGTCAGCGTCACGGACAGCATGGCTTCGCCGGATGAAGTTGCTATAGAAGACGCCCCAACTACTGATGGAACTACCGCAGACGAGACGCCTCTACATTGATGGAGGGTCCCGACGCTGCCCCGAATGTAAAGACACGCGTGTAAACACCGGTGTGACCGGTGTTGCCAGATAGAGTACCACCCGCCCAAAGCACTCTCTATCCGCAAAAGTCAGAAGGAAAATCGCGGTGAACCACCCAATCTGGCAACACACGATTCAGTGCAGTGATGCGGAAATATAACGCGCGCATGAAGTAAATGGCTGTACGTCGTGTGTTTACAAACTACGGTAAATATGTCGGGCAAAAAAAGAAAGTGGTTGGACATGGATTCACTTGTGTCACGGAACGGGATGGGAGTCAGCGTCCTATCTGCATGATATGCAACACGAAGTTGAGCAACTAGTCTGGCGCCGGCAAAACTGAAGGAACACTTCATGAAGATGCACAGACGGAGAATACAAGAACACAACGCCTGCTGAATTCAAGGTGAACGAGCCAGATATGATGTTGTTTCTATGCTAATTTTAGCTTTTTAAGCTAATTCCACATTTAATGCTCTTATTAAAAAAATGTCATCCTAATTCAGCAAAAATGTGCTCTCTCAACTTCATTCTGGTGATGCTTCTTTCTGCTATTTTAGCTACTTTTCAGCTGAATCTTTTTTCTAATTTTAGATTTTCTTCAGATAATTTCCACATTTTTGTGCTCATTTCTGCTTCTTTCAGCCTAATTGGGCAAATATATTCTTTTTGCTTTCTTTTGCTAATTTAAAAGCTTATTCTACCTTTTCAGCAACATGTTTTAGTACTCTTTTTCTGGTTTAAGGTCAATTAAAAATTTTGTGGTAATTTCTGACACTTTCAACCTAATAATTACCTTTTTTTGTTCATTTCAAGGTGCAACGAGCCAGATATGATGAAAGGGCCACTCTGCCTGCTCTTGGATTTGTACCTGTTAGCAAACCGATCCTCGCAGCATCGTACGAAGTTGCTTATTTGATCGCAAAGCAGGGTAAGCCACACTCCATTGGTGAATCTCTCATAAAACCAGCTGCATTAAAGATGGCAAATCTGCTACTCGGAACAGCAGCTGAAGATAAATTATCCCAAATTCCTCTTTGATGATTAAAAATTGTACAAAAATATTTTTGGGGGATGAAACTCTTATTGGGCCAGAATAAAGTTGTTGTGAGTTCATGCACTGTGTTGCTTTTGTTCTTTGAGCAAGGTGATGTTGTAGAATTTGGAAAAAAAAAAATCATATTTTATATATTAAAAAAGAGGGGTTCGGTGAGTGGCCATATGAAACTTGAGGGTTCGGTAGCTCAAAAAAGGTTAAGAACCACTGTTCTAAGGTCTAAGGAGATTCAATCAGTAAAATGAAGACATCAGTTGGGTTTGTAATACATGTTAAAACAGAATAAAAGCCTTTTTGCGGCATAAAACCGATCTTTGAAGTTTTCTTGAACTAATGTTAAAATCTCGTCTCGTTCTCGCAAGATCTGTGATTTTCTCGTCTCGTCTCGTCTCGTGAGTTTTGTGTATCGTTACACCCCTATTGATTTGTCAACTAAAATTAGACTAAAACAAAAAAAATTCTGATGACTAAGTAATGACTAAAACTAAATGATGTTTTAGTCACATGACTAAGACTAAAACTAAATTAAAAATAGCTGTCAAAATTAACACTGAAGGTTAGACAAATAAAGATGTTTGAAAAAAGTTTTATTTGTTGTTGAATTGCATATTAAGATTAATATTATGCATTGTTTTGTTTTAGTAACTACAGAGAATTGATTAAATTGATGAAAAGTTTTTACTATGTATAACTTAGTCGACTTAATTGACTGTAGATTTAGTCGACTAAATGTTTTCATTGATTTGTCAACTAAAATTAGACTAAAACAAAAAAAAATTCTGATGACTAAATAATGACTAAAACTAAATGATGTTTTAATCACATGACTAAGACTAAAACTAAATTAAAAATAGCTGTCAAAATTAACACTGGATAAAATCATTTACATCTGGGTGGCACTGTATGTGTTTAAAGACACAATATGGTGGCTCCCTCATGTTTACTTCATCTGGTGGTCCGTACGAGTTTTCTGAACGTTTATTCATAAATCTGTGGTCCATCATGAACTTGAAACGTTTTGTTGACATGATTATTCCAATTTTTGGACTCTGAAAATGATCATTTTTGGCTGAGATGTTCAAGACAGGCAGATTCTGCATGTTTTTATCATTTGAAGCTGAGAGATTGTTATTGTTCAACTCCTTAACACGCTGTTGGAAGCTTTAAGGTGAAGTTTTGTCAGCCCGTGGTCTGTGGGGGGGTTCTGGTTCCGTCCGGCCCAGTTCACTCACAGACTCCTGTACAAAGCTTTGTTGACCGCCGAGTCATATTGCCTGACAAGCTAATTTAACATCAACAAGATTGCTGTGCTGGTATTTTACATGTTAGAGCAGGTCAAAAAAGCATATTACTGTTAGAACGTTGTCGGCTGGGTTCTGTCGGACCCGATTCCTGCTCCATTAAAAAGTGGACCGGAACCGACCTTGAAGTGGCTCCGAGCGAGTCCGTGTTTGTTCTACAGCTGCAGTGCTGGGTTACTGAGCGTAGCTAAGTTGTGCCTGTTTTAATTGTGATTACCACGTTTCAGAATTTTGGGAAGTTAATTTGAAGCGTTTGAGTTATGAAAAGAGTCTATAAAGTTGCGTTCTATTGTGCTAAGGTAACGTTAAGGCGACGTGTCCTACACGTTTGTTTATGAGCTGTGATTGGATAAACGAGAGCTGTGAGCTGTCAATCACTCTCGTAGCGAGCGCTGATTCGCTGAATTGGGAACGCACGCCGTTGCGACCAACCCACTTTGTCGTCATTTCCGGCACTGCATTGGTCGAAGGTAAGAAAACTACATTCACCATGAATGCTTGGGAATAGTACTACAAGCGCTGTGATTGATTGGTTGACGTCACGTATCTGTGTAGCGAGCTCCGCCTCGCTCATGTACGAGAGCTGGTGACGCGCTACGTCGACCCGCCTATTTTTGTCGTCATTTCCAGGTGCACTTTGGGTGACAAGCAGTTCACACTCACAGGACAAATCGGAGATTTCACTTAAAGTTTAAAAACTCATTTGAAGCCATCTAAACTGTCTAACCACATAAATTTGTCTCTGACAAGAACGTGGTTCGAGCGTTTATCACGGACACACTAGAAACTAACTCTAAAAGGTTGTTTTTAGTTTGAATACTGAATAGAAAAATCAGTCTCCTCGTGATAACATTAAGACTTGAAGCTGCCCCCTGTTGGTTAAAAGACGTTAACAAATGAGTTTTCTCAAAAACATCATAAAAAGTCAGCACTTTTATGGTGAATTACCAGCTCTAAAATTGTTCTGTACACAAACAATAACTCCTGTTTATTTTAAATAAAATATTTAGAATAACAGAGGTACAGACAAACATTTTTGCTTATTTTAAATACAAAAGAATTTAAAATAACAAACAAAAGATGATACAGTTGTTTACTGCCGAGCTAAAACAGTTGCTAAGGCTTTCCAGTTACTGCAATCCGCTTTTGACATCATCCAGTCAGATTTGTTCCGTCTCAAACTTGTCCTAAATGCTGATAAAACAAAAGGGATGTTTTTTTCAAATAGGAAGTCGGTCCCAGCAGATCTTCCTCTGATTTTATCTTCAAATGGTGTCTCTATTGAGTTTGTTGATTCCTATAAATATCTGGGTATCCTGATTGATTCACATCTCTCTTTTAAACTCCACGTGGAAAACCTAGTAAAGAAACTGAAAGTTAAACTGGGTTTCTTTTTCAGAAACAGATCATGTCTATCACTGAATGTCAGGAAACGCCTTGTGTCTGTGACTTTCCTTCCCTCCATTGATTACGGTGACATTCTCTACATGAATGCTCCTACAAGCACCCTGCGGATGTTGGATGTTGTCTATCATGGTGCACTAAGATTCATAACTGGTTGTGATTATCGTACCCACCACTGCACCCTGTATTCACTGGTTAACTGGACATCATTAACCTCACGCAGACTCTTCCACTGGTACATTTTCATCTTTAAATCACTTCTTGGTCTGCTGCCCTCATACATCTCCTCCTACATGTCTTTGCGTGAGTGCAGCTACAGTGTGCGCTCTCAGGACATGATTACCTGCAGTGTTCCGTCAGTGAGGACTGAACTTGGAAAAAGGGCCTTCTCCTACTCCGCTCCTGCTTCATGGAATATCTTACAAAAAGATCTGAAGCTCTCGACCTTGACTTCTCTAAATGGTTTTCAGAATCTGTTGGAATCCTGGCAAAAACCAATGCAGATTTGTTCCTGTCTTTGATTTTATACGTCTACCTTATAATGTTTTGCTAGTTTTTTGATACTTTGTTAAAAAAAAAAAAAAACTTTCTTTTGTTTTTTTCTCTCTTTTGTTTTCTATTGTTTATTGTTTGTTTGTTTATTGTTTATTGTTTAAGGAAATTCTACCACTGCTGTTCATTGTTCTTTAGTTTTAGCAGGTCGCTTTCGTAAATGAGCCCATGAGGTTCAAAAGATTTACCTGACTAAATAAAGGTTGAATGAAAAAAAAAAGTACAGTTTTCACTCCAGATAACTGCAATTTTTTCTTTCTCTTCCTTCTCTGTGACACACATCTTTCACAGTTATCCTGTGCACATTTAAACTTTCCTGTTTATTTCAAATAGTGAAAAGTTTGGAGTAACGAATACAGAGAATCTTTTATTTTGATTTTCACTGAAAATCCAGATAAAAGATGACAGGCACAGAGGGTGAGACCCCTGATACCACTGTTACGGGGCGTCCTGTTCCAACTGAAGGCTACGACCCGACCAAAGCAGATTGGATCGAACGTGCCTTATTTTCACTCACAGGGTCCATCACAAATTACCATGAAGAGACACAGTTGATGGAGGAGACAGATGTGGACAGAGCATTAAAAATTGTAACAGATGGAACCACAACGGCTGAAAAGAAAGCAGACAGACCGGGAGGCCATCCAACACAGGGAGCAGACTCAGGAGGGTGGTCGGGGGGCCGTCCGACACCAGACAGCAGGTCCCATGGGTGACTAATAATGATTGTCATCCTGAAAGTCCTTGATTACCCAACCCGAGAAAGGAAGAGTGAGGGAGCCAAGGTTTCTGCAGCTATCATTGTGACCTCTGTAGTTACAGATGCTAAGGAGACATCGGGAGCTGGATGCTGCATGGAATCCACCTCGAGGGCTGGATGCATCATGGGACCCACCTCGGGGACTGGATGCAGTGTGGCACCCACCTCGGGGGCTGGATGCAACGTGGGACCCACCTCAGGAGCTGGATGCAGCGTGGGACCCACCTCTGGGGTTGCGTGCAACGTGAAGGCCATGGGCTCTGCTGCAGGCAACACAGGGGTCTGGGATGCTGCTGCTGTTGTCCTAGAAGCCGCCTCTGTGGTCATGGGAGCGTCTGTAGCTTCTGGGTCTCCTATGGCAGGTGCGGTTGTTATGCAGTATCTGTATCTTCTCCTGCAGGTTCTGGGTTCTGAGCAGTATCTGTACCTTCTGCAGCAGGTTCTGGTTTCTGAGCAGGTTCTGAATCTTCTGCGGCAGGTTCAGAATCTTCTGCGGTAGGTTCTGGGTTCTGAACAGGTTCTGAGTCTTCTGCGGAAGGATCTGTGTTCTGAGCAGGTTCTGACTCTTCTGTGGCAGGTTCTGGGTTCTGAGCATGTTCTGAGTCTTCTGCGGCAGGTTCTATGTTCTGAGCAGGTTCTGAATCTTCTGTGGCAAGTTCTGGGTTCTAAGCAGGTTCAGAATCTTCTGTGGCAGGTTCTGGGTTCTGAGCAGGTTCTGAGTCTTCTGTGGCAGATTCAGTGTCTTCTGCTGCAGACTCTGGGCTGGCTGCTACAGTCTCGACAGGTTTGGGGCCTCGACAAGTTCAGGGGCCTCAGCAGGAACATAAGACATATGTGAGTCTGTTAGTTTCTGATATTCTGTTTGAAGAGTCTTTACCATAACCAAAACTTGGGAAAGGTCTGGGATCTGTAACGGGTTGGGTCTAGACGTGATGAGGTCCTCCATGATGGAGTAGGCATTATATCTGTAAAGAGAGTCTGAGTTACAATAAGCTGCATCAAAAAGTTTCTGGAGATGCTGAAAAACAACAGTGATGTCATTGGGCATCTCTTCACTGGAGCCCCCTGTAGTCATAGGGGGATCTGCGGAGATGGGAGTTCCAGACACAAGACTCTCTGCAGCCCCTGAACCTATTTGCTCCTCTGGAGAGCGGGAGCTCTGGGACCTCCTCAGCTGCGAGAGCCTCCTTGGCTCTTTGGCGGGGAGAGTGGCTCTGTTTCCTGCAGACGTGCAGGGCTCTTGCACTCCCCTCCCTGTGAAAGTCTCCATAGTCCTTTTGTAGGACCCGTCAGACAGGCAGGCAGACAGGGAAAACTGAAGGATGGAGGGGCTGGATCATGTGATTCTTTGCCTTCTTTGGTTGTTTTCTCCTCTGATGGCAGCGGTGCAGGCCGGAACCAGAACTGAGCCAGAACTCCTCCTCTAGCTCAGAGTTGTCATCGTCAGACCAGAAGGAACAAACTCGTGGGTGAGCGTGGGAAGAAGCTGGCTCAAAAACCACACAGCTTCCTCCTCTCTTCCTCCTCCACCATGAGTGGGGAAGGAAGGATTTCTACCTCAGGGCTGTGGTGTCTCCAGATGGGTTCAGTCCAGAAACCGCTCACACGGATGATGGCCACATCCTCTTGAGCTCGGACCGTCTCCTTCTGCCACCGGGTCCAATATGTTCGGGTCTTCTCCTTGCTGGGTTCAGTTGTTGGTCTGGGCATACTGTCAGGATTCATGCGTGTTGTTGAGATGAACCCAGTGTGCAGGCAGGACTCGGACACATGAGGAGTTAAAAGGAAATAAATACAGGTAGGCCCCGACTTACGAGCGAGTTCCGTCCTTAGGGGGCGCTCGTATGTCAAAAATTCGTAAGTAGGATCACATAGTAAAAAAAAAAAAAATTATTTTTTTTACTTTATTTTATTTTATTATAAATGAATACATGTACAGTACTGGACAGTCACCAAGCACTTAGCCTATCCTAACACAGTTTTTAAAGATGAAGTAATAAGTTGAATTGTCTCCCTTTCACATAAAGGGAGCAAGCTCCCTATGGAGCCTGCAGGGAGGAGGGAGACAATTCAACTGACTCCTTCATCTTTAAAAACTGTGTTACTGTTGTATTATAAATATACAGTACTGTACAGTCACCAAGCACTTAGCCTATCCTAACACAGTTAAGGAGTCAGTTGAATTGTCTCCCTCTTCCCTGCAGGCTCCATTCCCATAAAGGGAGACAATTCAACTCACTACTTCATCTTTAAAAACTGTGTTTGGATAGGCTAAGTGCTTGGTGATTGTACAGTACTGTACATGTATTACTTTATGAAAAAAATAATAATAAAGTAAAAAAAAAAAAAAAAAAAATTTAATGAGATGCATGCTCGTAAGTCCGGGACCTCGTAAGTAAGAGCGCTCGTAAGTCGGGGACTACCTGTACTTTAATGGTTACAAAACATGGATGCTGATGTGACAGCTTACTTACAATACCTGGGACGAGATCAGGTCTGACAGGACCATACCATACCATTCCACTTTATTTATAAAGCACTTTAAACAGTGACAGTGCACACCAAAGTCCTGTACAGGGACAGACAGACCAAGCACACAGCAACAAATTACATAACAGGAAACCAAATGTAGAAACAAAAAACAATAGTGGATAACAACAGCAACAGCAATATGACCAACACAGTGGGATGCACACAGGTTCAGCACAGATCACACAGTGCTGAAAGCCAGGGAATAATAGTGTGTTTTAGAATAGAATATATCTTTATTGGCATCATCATTGCACCAGAGCACAAAAACATTGCAATTGACGCACACACCATCCTTGAGATAGGGATGTGTACACGCAGCCATAGCAGTAATAAAACCACGCAGCAACAATCAGATATGGAAAAAAAGGAAGGTTACAATAGGGTAATCAGTGGTATTCAAAAAAGATACTATCACATTTTGTCTTACAGGACACTCTATGATATAGCCAAAAAACTCTACCAACAAGTCACATGTTGCATTTGGGGGCGAAGCAGTGAGACAAGTCTGTGAGCACCGTCCAGATTAAAGCACAGTTCTGCAGATGGGGCCAGCCGGCCTTATCTGACTTAAAGCACACAGAGAGCTCTCGGGGGAGGGGGGGATTGCGACAGTGGTTCCCTTCTTCAGTTGCTTAGACTTCAGGAGAAATTTGTAGTCAGCCTTGTTCAAGGCTGCTCGGGGAGTCTGATTAGATTAGTTTGATTTATCTTTCAGGGCAGGCTTCGGTGAACTTTCCCGTAGCCTTGAGTCTAGGTGCTGTCTGAAATCCAATTCTTCCAAATTATGGGAAGCTTTCACCGACCCGAGCTGTGGGTCTTCACCATCTCCCTGGTGTAATCCGCTTGGCTTCGAACAAGTCCCAAACCGCACCGCAGGTCTGCGGTCCTCAATGGCCGTCCCAACCATGCGATTAAGCTCATAAAGCAGCTGGTTCATTGAGGTCACAGCTCGGATCACAGTCTCATTCTGAGAAGGAAGCTTAGTCAGTGCGTTGATCGCCGCAGAAGTCTTCCTGATTTTCCAGTAGCAGAGACATCCACACAAGCCAAAAAGCAGAGCACCTGCTACCATAAATCCAATTATGAATAGATCTTCCACGTCTTCGACCGAAAGAACGGTCAAACATATCATCTTCCATTTGCCCCAGGAATCCATGATATATCCAGCCGGATGAGTGTCCAAAGGGCAAGCCGGTTCTCCCGGACCGGAACGCTTTGTGGATTTTTTTTTAATCAATATAGGTAACAGCCCACGACATCAAATCCATCTCAATTTGCTTCGAGCGAGCACTGAAAAACTGCAGACGAGACACAAGTAGCAAAGCAGGGGGAGGAAAACTCGAGGGAAGGAACAGAGAAGAAAAGCAGCTGCTTCGTCCAGAGCCGGAAGTAGTTTTTAAGTGAGATTTAAAAACTGTGAGGGAGGGGACCTGTCTGACAAGCAGAGGTAACTCGTTCCACAGTCTTGGGCCAGCAACAGAGAAGGCCGCATCACCTCTGCGCTTGAGACGGGTTCCTGGAACTGTGAGGACCAACTGGTCTACTGACCTGAGAGAACGTGGTGGAACACACGGCTGGAGAAAATCAGTAAGATAGGAGGGGGCAGAGCTGTTTAGTGATTTATAGTTATACAAAAGCATTTTGAATTGGATTCTAAGGTGAACCGGAAGCCAGTGCAGGGAGGTCAAACAGGTCTAATGTGCTCTCTTTTGCTTGTGCTCACAAGATGTTCACAAGACTACAGTATGCCCCGACAATGAGGGAAAAAAACACGCAGACTTATATACACGCACAAACAGAGTGACAATCACAAACACCTGGACGACATGAGGGTGGAAATAATTAAGACAATTAACAGGGAAACCAGGGATTGTAAGGACGGAGACCCACCATCAGAGGGGACCATCCTTATACTGGAGTGGCAGAGTGTGGTAAAGATGTGAAAAAGAGAGTCCAGGCAGGATGGAGTGGAAGTAAAAAAAGTTCAGTGGACATTTTTGACAAAAAGGTGTCAGCAAAGAAAATGTTTACAAGACAGGTGTGAGACCAACTATGTTGTATGTTCTGGAGACAGAGACATTGACAACAAAAAAACAGGAGAAAAACCTGGAAGTGGTAGAAATGAAGATGTTGATTAATATGCATACTGTATACTTAACTATATCAGAGTCAGAGTACTTTTGTTAACATTGCACAAGTTTTCACCAGTACAGCATGAATATGTACGCACAGTCATCCGGAAGGGGGCGAGTGTGTGAAGCTGCTGCTATCAGACCACATGAGACATCATATCACATTATGTTCTTCAGCGCGGCCTCTCCCATCCATATCGGGATGAAGGTCAAAGGTGTGAAAACAAGGAAAGAACCATGAGGGTCACAGCGTTGGTATTAAAAAAAGATGTATCACATTTTGTCTTTCATGACACCATATGAGACAGAAAAAACTATACCAGAAGCACATTTAAGACAATCACATGTTGCATTTTGAGACTGAGGCAGTGAGACTTCTGTCCATGAGACATTCCAGATAGCAAACAGTTCTGAGGTGAAACCAGCCGGCCTCCGATAACGCTCATAGAAAAGTTCTCCGGGGGAGGGGGGGGGTGTAGCGATAGTGCAGCTGTTTGCCTCAGAAAACACGTCTCAGGAGAAATTTGACATCCAGCCTTTTTCCAAGGCTGTTTAGGGTAAAGTCAGATAAGGATTACAAATATTTTTCACTTCAGGCAGACAGTATAATTCCTTCAGCCTTGAGTCCTGCTGGGCAACTCTGATATGGTCCAATTCGGGACTTTTTCCTCTGATCCAAGCTGTGGCCCTTAGATGTTGACCACCAGCGTCCAGAGTCCCAATCCGAGCGGATGATCTGCGATCCTCAGAGATCGTGTTCACCTTCCGGATTAGCTCGTAAACAGCTGATTTCCGAGGTCACGGCGCAGATCAGATCGGGTGCTCCAGCATTAGGTCCTGCTGAAACTCTCCCTCATTTGCCGATAGGCCAGTGCTCCACAAAATGCCAAAAAAAAGCAAAGCGCTGCCATCGTAATCCAATTTAATCCAGATTCTTCACATTCCCTCAGAGCACACAGAGAGCGAGACGTCACCATTCCATCGAATCCATGGCGTATCCTCTCGTTTCGTCTGCGGGGATGGGCCGGCTCCCCCGTGCCTTGCCTTTTGTTGAAATCTTTCAGTAGAGTTGAATTCCCATACCACCCAATTCATCTTAATCTTCGTTCGAGGTGCTTCATGAGAAGCTGCAGACAAGACAAAAAGCAGCAGCAGCAGGGGGGGGAGGACGGGGGAGGAAAGGAGAAAGGCGACTGCCTCCTTCAGAAGCCAGAACAGAATGTAATCACCCCCTTTGGGCTTTTTGAGTTCCTCCGCATGCCGTTTGGACTAAAGGGGGCAGCAAAGACTTTTCAAAGGTTGATGGACTTCGTGTTACGTGGCCTCAATTTTGTGTTTGTCTATCTGAACGCCATTTTGGTGGCCAGCTCGTCAACCGAGGAGCACCTGAAAGAAAATTTTCAGCGCTTGGATGCACATGGCTTGATCATTAATCCGGTCAAGTGCCAGTTTGGTTTGCCGGTGATCGACTTTTTAGGTCATCGTATTTCCGCGCAGGGTGCAGTTCCATTGCCTGCCAAGGTACAAGCGGTGGCAGAGTTCCCACATCCTCTGGTGGTAAAAAAGTTGCAGGAGTTTTTAGGCATGGTGATCTTTTATAACAGGTTCATTCCCAATGCAGCCCATCTCCTGCATCCTCTCTACGAGGCCCTACGCTCAAGGAAGGCGACTGACACAGTGGTTTGGACCCCGGACCGGATCACTGCTTTTGATGGTGCTAAGTCCGCGTTAGCTAGCGCGGCACTCCTAGCCCATCCAGATTCAGAGGCCCCGATTGCGCGACAACTGATGCTTCAGATATAGCTGTGGGGGCCGTTGTAGAGCAACGCGTTGGCGACGCATGGCAGCCGTTGGCATTTTTCAGCCGAAAATTGCGGGACTGCGAGCGCAATTACAGCGTTTTTGACCGCGAGTTATTGGCGCTGTTCTTAGCTACATGGCATTTTCGTTTTTTGCTGGAGGGTCGTTCGTTTACGGCTTATGTGGACCACAAACCACTCACTTTTGCCATGTCTAAAGTTTCGGAGCCCTGGTCAGCGCGTCAGCAACGGCACTTGGCGGCCATTTCAGAGTTTACGAAGGACATCCGCCATGTGGCCGGAAAATCCAACTCAGTGGCGGACTGTCTGTCACGGGTACTCGTTTGTCCTGTGCTCCTCGGGGTAGATTTTTCTGCCATGGCCGCTGACCAACCGGGAGACGCTGATATAACTGCCCTTCGTGCCGGCGTTTCAGGTCTTAAGCTAGAGGAGGTCAAATTGGGAGAGGGCGGTCCTTTGATCCTGTGTGACGTTTAAATACATAGAACATTATAAATATTTTAAAATGGAAAAAATTAAAAACATTTTTTAAACATTTTTTAAATTTCTATTATAAAGATAATTTGTTTTACTCCCCCACCATGTACTCCATCACCTCCTCCTCCTCACCTTCCTCGTCCTCCTCCACATCCTCCTCACCTTCTTCCTCCTCCTCCTTGTTGTCCCTAATGTGCACCTCCACCACGTTCTCACCGCGCTCCTTGTCATACTTCACCTCATACTTCACCAAAAACTCCTCCTCCACATAATCCTTCACCACCTCCTCATAATCAATCACCTCCTCGTTCTCCCTAATGTGCACCTCCACCACGTTCTCACCGCGCTCCTCATCATACTGCACCACATACTGCACCTGGTGCTCCTCCAGGAGAAACTCCTCCACCATGTACTCCACCACCTCCTCCTCCTTGTTGTCCCTAATGTGCACCTCCACCACGTTCTCACCGCGCTCCTCATCATACTGCACCACATACTGCACCTGGTGCTCCTCCAAGAGAAACTCCTCCACCATGTACTCCACCACCTCCTCCTCCTCCTCCTCACCTTCTTCCTCCTCCTTGTTGTCCCTAATGTGCAGCTCCACCACGTTCTCACCGCGCTCCTTGTCATAGTGCACCACATACTGCGGCAAAAACTCCTCCTCTACATAATCCTTCACCACCTCCTCATAATCAATCACCTCCTCCTCCTCGTTCTCCCTAATGTGCACCTCCACCACGTTCTCACCGCGCTCCTCGTCATACTGCACCACACACTGCACCTGGTGCTCCTCCAGGAGAAACTCCTCCACCATGTACTCCACCACCTCCTCCTCCTTCTCTTCACCTTCCTCGTCCGCCTCCACCTCCTCCTTCACCTCTTCCTGCCAGGAGAACGGCCCCTGGAACTCCACCTCCTCCTTCTCCTCATACTTCACCTCCTCCTTGTACTCCTCCTCCTCCTCCTCCACTTCCTCCTTCTCCTCCTCCTTCACCTCCTCCTCCCAGGAGAACGGCCCCTGGTACTTCACCTCCTCCTCCCAGGAGAACGGCCCCTGGTACTTCACCTCCTCCTCCCAGGAGAATGGCAGCTGGAAGTGTCCTTGGCCCCCCACGGTGATGTCATGGTTGGAGGCCCCTGAGGGGAGAAACAGCTGTTCAACACTCCCATCAATGTTAATCCTCCGCCTCTTCCCACTAACTTGTTGGGAGGTGCAGGCCTCCCTGCTCCTCTTTCTGGAGCGGAGGCCCGACGTGCAGGAAGCAGCAGGAGCCCCAGCAGGAGCAGGACGGGCCTCAGGATCAGGAGGTGGAACTCCATCTGATGGAAACAAATCCACTTGAGATCAGAACATTGAAGCTGCAGGAGCAACACCTCCTCCATGCACCTCCACAGTTATTACATCATTTCATATTCTTCACATTTTAAACTGTTCAGTCATCAAGAGAAGCTTTTAGACAACAAGAGCAGATGTTTCTACACAAACAGCTCATTAACACCAACTTGTGCACTAAAATAGTTCATAAACCTTTTTGTTTCTTAAAGTTATTTTATAAAAATGGGTTTACCATTGAACTTTAAAATTTTCACTGAGAAACATCTTAAATCACTAGCACTTTGAGATTTTCATTAATGAAAAGTGCGTTATAAATTGAATTCATTATTATTATTATAAATCATAGGCAGCACTGAAATGACTGAAAGTGAAATAATGGCAGTTCCATTTACATAAAATATTATACAACATATTAATTTCATAACTACTGCAGCCTTAAGAGGCAGATTAAAAACTGTTTAAACTTAAATCTGTTGTTTAAATAACCATATACAGTAGTAACTTCATTGAATGTGATCATCTTAAATGTTGACAATAATAAACAGCAGCAGTTGTTAAAATTACTTTTTTAACTTTAAATAAAAACACGTTGTGTCTTGTGTACAGCAACTTTGTAGTTCATTATATTAAATAACTACAGACACTTAGCTAAATGCTACAAAACAGCTCGTGGAGCTAGCATGCTACAGTTAGCCCCTCCCCCGGTGCGACGCTGCGTGATGACGTCACTCCACCTGTACGTGCGCGTCTGACGCTGAGTCTAAAATTCCATCATCTCCATCATGGCAACGTAAATAACATGTTTAGCATTTTATAAATTTTGGCCCTGTCGCCATTTTGTTTCACTAACTTTGACACAAAATAACATTAAACATGAAAAATTAAACATTAAAACATTAAAACAAAACAAAAGAAATGTTGTGTTTTCAAATCCTGCCAACCATTATTACATTCTACACTTTTTCCGGGAGAATTGTGACTTTTTTTCAACTGCATAGTTAATTTTAGACGCAACAGGTGTTAAATATTTGTCTGTTTCTAAATAAATTATTTTTCCAAGCAGCTTTTAATGACTTCATGTAAATTGTTCACCTTGAAATTAAACATGTCGCTCAATTATTTTCACCAATTAGTGATTTTTAAAGAATATTTTCACGTTTAAGCAGGATGCTATAACTCATACATTTCTGTATCAAAAAATACAATTAGTGATTTTTAAAGAATATGTTCAAGTTTAAGCAGGATGCTATAACTCATACATTTCTGTATCGAAAAATACAATTAGTGATTTTTAAAGAATATGTTCAAGTTTAAGCAGGATGCTATAACTCATACATTTCTGTATCAAAAAATACAATTAGTGATTGTTAAAGAATATTTTCAATAACTCTTCTGTATGAAAATATAAAATCAGATGAAGTGTCTGACCTCCAGGGGGTGCGTATCGATCACGGTCATCCTCAGGTGTCCAGAGGAAGGGATCTTTATTGAAGCTCTGCATCTCGTCGAGTCTTTTTCTCAAAGTCTTTACTCTTCAACACAAATAGTCCACACTGGTTCAAGTCCAGATATGAAAAGAGCGATAGAACAATTTGACAGCTTTTATAAACAATTCCTTGTGACGTGAGCACGTGCGTTCCCACGGCACCCAATGTTTTTTTTTAAATATATTAATCTGAGTGAAGCAGAACCCAGTTAAACCATCATGGAGGACTTCAACCTGGACCTGGATCTACAAGCTGTGAACAAATAAAGACCTCATTTTAAATCACTCACAGGATTAAATCATGTTAAGAATAAATATGAACTGGAAAATATTTAATTGTTTATTATGAAGAAACATGATCTTGACAAAAAAAACATTTTATATTGTTAATCTGTTTATAATTTATGGCACATCTCTGATACATCCCTCAGATTTTTACATCAGCTGATTTCAGTTCAGTTTATTTTTATAGGTCGATTCACAGAAGAAGTTTTAACAAAGCATTTAAAAAAGTCCAAATCACATAAATCCAGATTAATTGTTATCAGATGCAGAATCTAATCAAATTACAGTCAAATAATTCAAGTTAAACAAATCATAATCTGTCTGGACAAATTGTTTGATGAGACAAAGATTCATCCTTTTGGCCACAGTGATAAGAAGTATTTTTTATTTTTTTTAATGAGGCTTTCAAGTCTACAAATAACATAAACAACTGTCAAGCATGGTGGTGGTAGCATCATGCTGTTCCTTTAATTTAAACTCTAACAAAAAATAAAAAAATAAACTAGATGGTTGACATTTGGACAGAAGTGTGTGTTACAGCAGGATAATGAGCCCAAACACACATCAGAACCAGTTTGTGGTTGGATGAAGCATCAGAACCAGTTTGTGGTTGGATGAAGCGTCAGAACCAGTTTGTGGTTGGATGAAGCATCAGAACCAGTTTGTGGTTGGATGAAGCGTCAGAACCAGTTTGTGGTTGGATGAAGCGTCAGAACCAGTTTCTGGTTGGATGAAGCATCAGAACCAGTTTGTGGTTGGATGAAGCATCAGAACTGGTCTCTGGGGTCTGGTCCTGCATGTTGTGTGTTTCCCTCATGTTTACCAGTCCCTCCTCACTGAAATTAAAACTTTTTTTCAAACTAAGGGCCAGTTTCAGAAAATACATGAACTCAAATCAAACACCCAACATATTTTCTTGGTCGCAGGTTCCTCAACAAGAGTTTGATTGGTGTCATTTGAGGTTCTCTGTTGTGCTTTCAACATCATAATCAAAGATTACTGAAAAAAATCAAGAGATAGAAGAATTTTACATTTCACGTATCCTCTTGGGGGCCAGATAAGATGTCACCGAGGGCCACGTTTGGCCCCCGGACCTTGAGTGTGAAACATATGCCATAAATAAACATCCCGACATCACACAGTCAAAGTTTCACTGCTGTCAATGTTTTTATTTTTAACATTTTGAAGCAATCATTGTGTCCAAACTGTTCTAAAAAATAATAACCATGATAAGATGCAGTTGTTTCATTCAATGAAAACATCAGACTGCAGTCAGCAGGTTCATACAAATACTCAATAACACCTTAATCCACACATATCACTTCTTAATATTAAAATTAGACTGAGATTATCTGTAAAGTTCATTGCCCATGCAGTTCCCATTCTGACAGTGTCATGGTCAGAACTGTAGATTTGAATTGAGTCGGAGCCACATTTATTGCAAACTACATAATTCAGCTCCAAAACCATGATTTATGAATGTGCTGCTCCTCAGAGGAATCCTTCGGTAAACATTTGGATTGGTGGCTGCATGTCTAATTCTAGACTGAAATATCAAAAGCTGCTGCTGCAAAGCTGCTCTGAATTCTCTCAGATCATTCTTTCTGTAAGATTTTACTGCTGATTTATGAGGTCAACAGATCTGTTCGAATGCAAACTCAACATTCTCCATTGGTTTGAAATGTAGGTGTTCTGAGAGGTGACTCATCTCTCCACCGAGCCTTTATCGTTTTTTTTATTCACAGACTGTACACAGAATAATGCTAGAAGAGGATTTATTCATAATACTGTAATGAACTGAAATAAGCCTTCACTCACTGAGTAGTTTAAAACAACCTTTAAAAGAACATCCTCTCAGTTATGAGCTTGAGTTATGAGTCATTCATTTTAGTTCTGTTCCACTTATACATAAACTGTGACATATTTGTACTTTCAAATAACTACAGATGCTACAGATTACTGTTTCGAGGTCAGCAAACACTACCGTATTCTCTGGAGTATAAGTCGCACCAGTCCAATTATGTCCAATAAAACCGAAAAATCCACGTATAAGTCGCACCGGCCTATAAGTCGCACCTCACGGCACAAAACAAGCACGCGCAGCAACAACAGACCTGCAGTGCAGCAAACAGACCTGCATCTCTTTGATCTTTAAAGATAAACACATAAAAAATATATTTTTGTTAGCTAACATTACAGTAAAAGTGTGTCTCAGTTGAACTTTTCTTGATAAATGCACTTTGACGGTTAAAAACGGTTAAATTAAGTGACCATTTTTTTGACCAAAGTGAAAAAAACTGAAAAATCCACGTATAAGTCGCAGGGCTTAGAAATGTAGGCAAAAAGGTGCGACTTATAGGCTGGAGAATACGGTAATTTATTCTGTGAATCTGATGAAAAAATTTAATTAGACAGAACTTGAGATGAATATTAAACTCATATTTAATAATGAATTCAATTTATAACGCACTTTTCATTAATGAAAATCTCAAAGTGCTACATGGTGCAACAGAATTAAATGTCAATAAAACAAATAATAAAACAGTTAAAATCAATAACAGTAACAGCTAAGATCAAAATATATTTGCATAATATGATCACAGGATAATCACGTTTGTCCATTTAAACTTTTGGATTACCTTATTATTTTTGAAACAAATGGCGTCTTGATTTATGGAATCTGCTCCAATTGTTTCTCCACAACCCAGATGACCAGGCGGGATGTATAAACGTGTGATTTATGGTAATAAAACGACTTGTAATTAATTATTAAGCATTTTTTATTTATTTTAACAACAAAAAAACTTTTTATTTTGGTTTTCTATGTGCCAAATTTTAACTTATAGTTCATGTAACACTTTAGGGTGGTTTTGTTTCAGGGTAACAGAAGAAATACACTTTACCATATTTTCCACTGTACATGTCACACCACCCTATGAGTTGCAGTACAAATATGTCTTAAAAAGTGAGAAAATCAATAAATACATTGCTTCTCCATATAAGTAGCATCTATTATGTGTCACCGCTGACCTGTCATGTTTGTTACGCGTCACCGCTGACAACCCGGTAATGTGGGCCGAACCCGGAAATGTGAGCTGATTTTGTGCCAGCAATCGATGGGCTGCCAAATGGCGTCCACGAGAGTGTGCACGGGAGGACTTTAACAAGAATTTAACAAAATTAACACTTAGAAGCAATTATTTGTTTGCTCGACTTTATAGCAAAGGTTTGTCTCCGTCTAACTTTTACTTAATAAATGCACTTCAATGGTCAAATTAGCTGCATTTCGCTGGGGCGGCGCAAAAATTCGGTTTATAGATATGGGGGGAAAATCCATAAATACGTCGCTTCGGCATGCAAATTATGCAAAAACCTACGACTTATAGGGTGAAAAATATGGTAATTTACTAGTTTAGCTTAGGAAGAAGGTGCTGCTGGCACTGCAGCTTAACTTGTGGATGGTTGGAAAATTTAGCATCAAACAATAAAATTAAATGCATTTTAAACAGGAAAAAAATAGAATTTGTCTTCTGGCTGAAATAAAAAAACAGAACTCAAATCTGTTTTTCTAGTTTATGTACAGCATTAGCATATAGCAGCACAGCTAGCTGCTCAGTCGTCATTCACTGTATTTGATTCATTAAATTTGTCTTATCTCAGTGCCAGAGCCTTCAAGTTATTTTGAAGCACATCCACTCATGTCAAGGACAAAAATCAATGTAGAAAAATGTCCATGTTCAGGAACGATCACCTTTCATTTAGCGTTTTATAAAACGATTCGGGATTTCATTCATTTGTATGAAAAAACACAAAACCGTACGTGATTTTGAGAAAATACTTTGTTTCTTGTGTCACAAGTTGCACTGTTGATCCCAGGTTATTGTATAAAATCACTCACCTCACTTGCCCTGGAAACAGTTCCCACCTGCCTGAAGACCGACACCATCATCCCAGTCCCAAAAAGCTCCACAGTGACTGGTCTGAATGACTATCGGCCGGTGGCCCTCACCCCAATAGTCGCTAAATGCTTTGAGAAACTGGTCATGACCCACATCAAAACATCCATCAACATCAACGAGGACCCTCATCAATATGCATACCGTGAAAACCGATCAACAGAGAACGCCATCTCCTCTGTGGTCTACACTGCTCTCACCCACCTGGATCAGAAGGACTCATACGTCAGTCTGTTCTTTGTGGACTTCACATCTGCCTTCAACACCATGATCCCCCAAACTGTTAGGGAGCAGATAGTGGGGGTTAAGGGCCTTGCTCAGGGGCCCAGAGTGGAGCGAATGAGGGTGGAGGCAGATGTGGGTGTTTCACCTTTTTTCACCCACATTTTTTTGATGTTGTCGGTACTGGGGCTTGAACCGGCAATCTTCCGATCACAGGCCCACCGTCTCTAACCACTGCGCCACCATTCCCCCATTACTGAGAATGACAAACCTCCACAGGAAACATTGATTAAAAGAACAGATTATTTTGGAAAAACAGGAAGTCAAGACAGGGTGGCACAGTGGATAGAGCTGTTGCCTTTCAGCGAGAAGGTCGCCGGATCAAATCCAAGTCGGGGGGTCTCCTTGGGTGGAGATTGCAGGTTCTCCCCACACATGCGTGGGTTTTCTCCGGGTACTCCAGTTTCTGCCCACAGTCCAAAAACATACATGTTAGGTTGATTGATAACTAAATTGTCCCTAGAAGTGAGTGAGAGAGTGAATGGTTGTTTGTCTCTATGTGTCCCTGTGATGGACTGGAGACATGTCCAGGTGTCCCCCACCTCTCACACAGTAATGGCTAGATATAAGCACCAGTGACCCCTGCGACCCAAAAAGGGACAAGCAGATAAAGATAATCTATGTATGTATGTATGTATGTATGTATGTATGTATGTATGTATGTATGTATGTATGTATGTATGTATGTATGTATGTATGTATGTATGTATGTATGTATGTATGTATGTATGTATGTATGTATGTGACGTGCGGTCAGGGGATGCAAGTGAGGCCGTGCCTCCCCTGTCATCATGGAAAAAAAAGAAAAAATGTAAATTGAAAAAAAAAAGTAATTATTGTATTTATCCTTTGATTTGTATTATAAACTTATTTTACTTAAAACTAAACCAGTTTTAAGTTATTTTTTATTCAAAATCACAAATTTTTCTTATTTTTCTTTAAATACTGAGAAGAGACGTTCGTGAGGCACCTGCTGCTGCGCTTCAACAGCCGATTGCGCAGTCACACGACTGGCTGTGCAGTTCCTGCACATTTTATGTCGCTATTAAAATGTCCAAATACTTTTACTATATAAACTAAATTTCTATAGTTTAGCTGGTGAATAACTATAGTGTTTTTGTCAAAAACTGTAGTAACGTGTTGTTTTTGCTGAGCGATCATAAACGGCTGTGAAAAACTGCAGTCCGAGGCGAGCCTCGCAGCTCTTGTATGAGAGCAGAAGGAGGAGGAAGAGGGGCTGTGGGCCCACTCTGGGTTTCTTCTTGGCTGCTCTGCTCCGCGCCGCTGCAGGAGGAAGTGTGATGGATTGGATCCTGAGTGATAGTGATTATTAGCTATAATTTTGCAATGGAGGAGTACATTTGTAAACTAAAACAATTTTCTAAATTGGATCATCGAGGCAGAGAGACTTTTAAAACTGAAAGCCAAGAAGGAAGATTTCTACAAAAAAGTCAATCGACGCCTTTGTTCAGAAGGAGTGGCGCATGGACTTCACTTCATTTATAAGTTAAGGTAAGACTAAAATATATTTTTTCTACAAATTAAATGTGCTTTTTTGTGTGCTACAGTTTGTATTAGGTCAGAGGTCAGAGAATCTTTATTGTCATTGGCACAACATGTGGTACATGTGATGATGAAACGAGATAATATACACAGGGTCCCAGTTATATCCAACAATAAAATGTAAAAGAAGAACAGTAATAACATCTAAGATATGAACTAAGAAAAACATCAACTAACAAAACACTAAGCACTAATATCATAGAAAAAAACACTCCAAACAGCAGCATGAACATGAGTCTGTATGAGCAGATGGGCATGAATGAACACAGCAACCTGAAACAGATCAGCAGCAACATTATGTGATATTTGACAGTGATTCTTCTGGTTAGATATTCATGAGTCTAACAGCCTCAGGGTAGAAGCTGTTCCTCAGTCTAGTGGTTCTACACTTGATGCTCCTCAACCTCCTTCCTGAGGGGAGTGGGGCAAAAAGTGTGTGTTCTGGGTGAGTGGGGTCTTTCATGATGCATGTGGCCCTCTTCCTGCATCTGGAGGTGTAGATGTCTGTGATGGTGGGGAGACTGACTCCAACATCTTCTGCGCAGCCTTCATGCCACATGTTGATGCTGGAGCACAGGATGCTCTCCACTGCACACCTGTAGAAGGAGGTGAGGACTGAGCTTCTCAGACCAGCTCGTCTCAGCCGTCTGAGGAAGTAGAGTCTCTGATGACCTTTCTTGATCAGGCTGGTGGTGTTGTTGCTCCAGCTGATGTTGTCATTCAAGTGTACACCCAAGTAGTTGTAGCTGGAGATGACTTCCACCGCAGATCCTCTTATGTTCAGTGTGGTGTGGGTTTGTGTTGTTGTTTGTTGTTAGCTGGACTCATCATTGTTTGTTTGTATGTGTAAAGATTGCTGATATGAAATTTTAAACACAACCCGTTAACTGCTTCCAATCAAATGGCGAATAAACTACTCTGTAGGGTTCATGTATATAAGATCTGACTGTGATGAAGTCAGTGTGCCTCACCAGCCATAAACCTCACCGCACGTCACTATGTATGTATGTATGTATGTATGTATGTATGTATGTATGTATGTATGTATGTATGTATGTATGTATGTATGTATGTATGTATGTATGTATGTATGTATGTATGTATGTATGTATGTATGTATGTATGTATGTATGTATGTATGTATGTATGTATGTATGTATGTATGTATGTATGTATGTATGTATGTATGTATGTATGTATGTATGTATGTATGTATGTATGTATGTATGTATGTATGTATGTATGTATGTATGTATGTATGTATGTATGTATGTATGTATGGATATATGGATGGATATATGGATGGAAGTGAAGACAGAGTCCCTCTGAGGAAGGAGCAGAGTTAGTGGATCCAGAGGATGGTGCAAAATATCACATGTAAGTGAAGTGAGTTCTTACTTGGAGAGGGTTTGTAGTCTTCCAGAGTTCAGTAACAGGTAAGTTCTGTAGCTGTGGTGAGTTACATGGGAGAGATGCAGGCAGTGAGGAGTTGACATTTACCAGTTTATTTTCCAGAGGAGAAACCATGGGGCACACACTGGAGGAGACTGCTGTAGCGTTCGACCATGAGCAGGGAATAATGAACATGGAGAGCCACACACAAAAGAAGAAGGGTTCTCGAGGAAGACAGGCTCGCCAGGAGTCACAGGAATTCACAAGAGGACTGCAGAGAAAATACTAGTAAGTAGGATCACTTGGTGACAAAATGTAATGTCATATATTAAGATGGGATTGAAATGTTAAGTTCATCAGGGATGAACACCAGGGATGTTCAATGTTCCAACAAAGAATGCAGCTGCAACTCAGCATTAAATAACATCCCAGCCATCAAGGAGAGACAGAACATAGCTATGAAGGTACAGCAGCTCCACCCAACAACCTGAGAATCCCTCTCTTCAAAGTCATCTCAAACATAAAACAAAACCTAAACAACAAACAAAATTAGGACAACAGCTTTGAGTACAGTTCCAACTGGATTGTCCTTGGAAACCTAAAATGGCTCACGAGCCAGACATTATTATAGGTCAGAACATTTTATTAGTTTCTAAATACATCCTCCACTGTATCATTTTCATCATCACCATTTGGGGTTTCATTAACTAGTGCAAGAATGGAATGAGCGATTGACAGACAGATTGGTGCATCTGCTGCATTGCAGACTCTGTCAAGTACTCTTGGCTGCAGACTGTAGCACGGACCGGTGTCAGTCCCGGAAGTGGTTATTGCACTCCGGAAATGAAGGGGGCGCTAGTGGCGCTATTAAGGGGGCACTAGTGGCGCTATTAAAACACGCAACAACAACAAAATGAATGGAAATTAATATTTTAAAGGCACTAGTGGCGCTATTCTAAAAAAAAATAAAAAAAATAATGGAAGTTAATATTTTAAAGGCGCTAGTGGTGCTATTACAATTTTTTAATGGAAATTAATATTTTATAAGACAAATGTTTATGTTTATTAAATTTGTTCATTTTTTTACAAAAGAAACAATACAAGACAATCCCATAAATGATAATGTACAAAAAATAAAAAATAAAGAAAGGTAGCAGAAAGAAGAATAAATCTTATTATATCTGCCCCTTTTTTCCAACAATCAGATTAAACAATAATAATCTTCAACCAACTTTTTCCAACAATCAGATTAAACAATAATAATCTTCAACCAACAGTACAAAATGACTAACTCTTTCTAATTTTCTAACTAATACAACACACATTACGCTATTTCATTATTTTCTTTAATTTTTGTATTTATTGTATGTTTGTAACTGAACATGTTTCTGTATGTGGTTGCTTTATTAAAAAAACAACTATGTATTGATTCTGATTGTTAAAACATAAACAACCTCACCGTATATAAGGTTTGTAAAGAAAACTTGTATTGATTACCGGTCATTATTCAGAAAGTATATTAAAGATTGAATGTACACATATAAAATACTGAAAGTTATTAACTGTGCTTGCATTTCACATTTTTAGAACAAGGTTATTCAATTGTTAAACAATGCTGTTACAATATATGTACAACTACTGGAAAAACACCATTTCTACAAAAAACAAAAAAAATGTAAATCAAAACTACAACAAAAGGAACACTCAAAAATGTACATAATGTTTAAATAACACATTGTGAAAAACATGACTGAACAATTCAACAGGCTAATAATAATAATAATAATAAATTCAATTTATAAAGCACTTTTCATTACTGAAAATCTCAAAGTGCTAATGTACTTCAGCAGAACTGATTTAAAAAGACGTGTCACCAAAAAAGAACAACAATGTGTGACAACTGAAATGTGTGAACGACAGTGTAAAAAAACTAATATTCTCCTTGCATTCAGTACTGACATTCAGGGCAGTGTCCAGGTATGCCATCAGAGTAGTAACGAGGGTACCGTATTTTCTGGTGTATAGGTCGCACCGGTGTATAGGTCGCACCATCCAATTATCACCAATAGATTGGAAAAATCCCTAGATAGGTCGCACCGGTGTATAGGTCGCACCTACGTTTAGCTCTGCTGGTACTCTCCTCGTCTTCCATTTCCGGTGAAGCCCACACACTCTATATATGCCGGTTGCAGGAAGAACACGTAACAACAGCAAAATAATAATTAACACTTTATATCTCTCAGCATCGTACCCTTTCCATCTGTACTGTCATGAAAATGCTGTGGAAACAAAACATTTTTTTTTTCTTGTTAAAAAAAATCATTCATGGTTTCAGTGTCAATTGCACATAAAGAAATACACATATAAATTTATAGTTATGTGTACATTTTAAAAATTAACCTCAACTTCAACCTGGAGAGACTCACAAAACGAGAGAGAGAGAATACAATTGAAATGTTTTATTGATTAAGGTTTCTTTGGCGCTCGGGCCCCGGCGGAGGGCATGCATGCCGGACTGCTGAGAGCTTGAATGTCCGGCATAGGGAGATAGATTATGGATATCTACCCCCCGGGACCCGAACCCGGTGGTGGAGAAGGGATCGCAGACGTCCAATCCATCCCACCGGTACGTGAATGACGGCCAGCCAGCGGCCGACGGCTCCGGTCAACCCTGAGACGAACACCAGCGCAGAACCTCCATCCTGAGCAAGCACGAAGCGACAGTGGGAAGGAAAAACTCCCTCAAGAGGAAGAAACCTCCAGCAGAACCAGGCTCAGGACAAGCGGCCATCTGCCATGACCGGCTGGGTCGCAGGGAACAGGAAGCAGGAACGCACACAGCAGCAGGACCAAGACGAAGGCGAGCAGGACAACCCCAGGCGGTGGAGGCGGGACGAAGAACAGGGGAGAACCGAGGAACCAGAAACCCCGGGAGGAGACGGGGAGGTGGAGGGAGGCGACTAGACTGGCAACGGGCAAACAGGAAGAGCTGAGGAAAGGGGCGCCTTATATCCAGGTGGACGGTTGATGAGTGATTCGATGCAGCTGTGAGTCCTGCCATTGTTGAATTTTCGTCTTCGACTCCATTTGTGCCTTTGTTACTTTGGCATAGGTGTGGTCATCAGCACACAGAGTCTGTAAAAATATAGATACAGTATTTTCAAAGTCTAAGATGAACCCAAGTCCAAATAACATAAAAACTGCTTCAACCTTTTTAATTGTTCTATACTGATTTTGTTTCAGATTTTAAAAATTAAGCATAGCATAAAAGTGCATTGTGAACGGACATAATACAAATTACATGATTCAAAACTACACATTGATGAATTTGAACTAAACTTTATCTCATATTTTGCCCTCTCATCAGCTTTTTCCACTTTCTCTCCTTTTGTAGTTCTTCTCTGGACCTTTGAAAAGGACAAATTGAATATTTTCTTTACAAAACTGACTTATGTGTAACATGATGTGGTACAGTGCACCATCATTACCTCACAGGGAAGTTTCACAGGAGAGTGAGAGTCCACCATCTTCGTATTGTCATCATGTCATTCTGTGGACATCACAGGTTCACATTTAATGAAATCTCCAACCGAAAGCATGCACTCTCATCTGTTTCCTTACCTCCGTGAAATCAAATGGTGCTTCCATCACAAAGTAGAGAGCATACTGTGGAGAAACATGTGATTATGTCTTCTGAGCAGACAGGTGACTGTTTTCCCTGCAAGTTGGCATCTGGTGGCTGGACAGGAGTCAGTGCTGATGCACAGCTGGACACCATGTTGACAGTCATAGTGTGTTTCACCAAATGATTCAGAAACCTGTCCCTTCTGTCAATGGTTAACAAACAGTATGGCAGGGTAGGCCACATCTGAAGATATGGAATTCTGCAGTAACAAAAAGAAATGAATAAAATTTAAAATAACATCTATATAAACTACAGATATGTTTAAACAAGAAATGGTTCATTCCCACTCAAAATAGATCAAGGACACAGTGTAATGTAATAGCTACAAACATACAACAAAAATGTAATAACACATCAGGGAATATACAAATGATTTGTTTAAAAAAAAGGCATGTCTGAAATGAATCACTTTATGTTCTTTAACATTATTCTTCCAGTTTTGCACGATTCAACAAGTAATTTTATGAGTCACAATGGCTTCCAGGTAATAAATTTATACAGCAAACAATTAATTAAAATTGTGAAAGTAATATTGCTCAAACAACCAAAGGGAAGTATTAACTAATTAATTAGATTTCCCCATTTACTCTGTAACTTTTGACACACACACACACACACACACACACACACACATATATATATATATATACTATTTTGCCATATGTTAATACTTTTTTTAGTAGATTTTGTTGATATGCAACCTAATGCGAGTAACTTTACTGAATGAAGAACCTATTTTAACCCATAAATAAACATGACACGCAGATAAATGTTGTTTATGTTAGGTTTCTTCTAACATTAGTTTGTTGACTTATATACTAAAAATATATTGAAGTAGAGGGTACTACACCCACCTATGATGGCAGCTTGTAGTTTATTTAAAATAAAATAAAAAAGACTTTCCAGAAATGTTGGTGTACAAAAACATATATAAAAAAGATTAACATTTAATGATAAAAAAAACCACTATAAAAATGTTAAGAATGTAAATAAATAAATAAATAAATTATGGTGTAAGTGTAGTTTCACATACCGTTATGTTGAACCGTAGGGGACAGCAATAAAATTACGTTTACAGCTGTTAATTATATGTTCAACCTCATCTAGAAAAGCGTTTTTTTTTATTTATTTACTATGTGAAAAAAGTTTTAAGAAGGTAAAAATACCTTTTGCTGACGTTCGTTATGTGGATCGTGTGGCCTTCACCTCTCAACTTGCGCTGACTGTGATCCGTCTGCAGGCTACAGCGATCATGAAAATAGCGCCCCCTTCATTTCCGGAATGCAATAGCACCACTTCCGGGACTGACACCGCCGTCTGCAGACGGCAGCGATCATGAAAACAGCGCCCCCTCCAGTTCCGGAATGCAATAGCACCACTTCCGGGACTGACACCGGTCCGTGCTACAGTCTGCAGCGAGGACCCTCTCGACTCTGTGCAGGTTTGTTGTGGTAAAGAGGGAACTGGTCTGTAATTCAAATTGGTTGAAATGAGTTTCCTCCTCGACGTTACTGGGCTCTCCCTTAGAGATAGGGTGAGAAGTTCACTTATCAGGTAGAGACTCGGAGTAGAACTGCTGCTCCTCCACATTGAAAGAAGTCAAGTGAGGTGGTTTGAGCATCTGGTAAGGATGCTCCCTGGGTGCCTCCATAGGGAGGTGCTTCGGACATGTCCGACTGGGAGGAGACCCTGTACACACTGGAGGAACTATATTTCTCGGTTGGCCTGGGAACACCTTGGAATTCTCCCAGAAGAGCTGGAAGAGGTGACTGCGGAAAGAAATGTCTGGACCTCCCTGCTCAAGCTGCTGCCCCAGAGAGCTGACTTCAGAACAAGCAGAAGATAATTGATGGATAATAATAATAATAATAATAATAATAATAATAATAATAATAATAATAATCATAATCTACTGAGGTTAAAACCATTGTTGTTTTTAAGTTATTTTCTGTACCATTTTGAGCATTTTCATTATACACCCAATAAATAATGACATACATGCATTTGTATTATTGTTCATTTTGAGTTTCAGCTGTGTCCAATAAAAGTTTATTAGCTAACTATTATCAACAGTATGCCCTCTCTGTAGGGTTTTTCAGTCTCTTTCTCCAGCTTCTTGAGTGCAAGGATGGCACTAGTGAGCAGCTGCAGCTGGAGGTCATTCCCTTGATTGGCTCCAGGACTTCTTAAGGCTTCAGAGGAGCTCCATCCCTTGCTGGAGCATTATCATACCTACCGGAACTTGTGCCTCCAGCCTTTTAGTGTACTTATATTCTAAAGCACTTACCTTGTGTTGTTGCCTTCAGGTTTCCAGAGTATTGCTGTCCTGAGCCCGACCTTCTTGGATCACCTACCTGATTAATCTGAGCTTGGTACTGTTTTCCTCTCAGTCTGTACTCTCTGGGTTCCCTCATTATAACACTCTCAGTGACGCCTACAGGCCAGTAGCTGTAGAAACATGCCAGCCATGCTGCACACATTTCATTATTGAAAAGCCCTTAAAATGTCATCATTGTGAGATTATACTAAAACAAAAGCTTCTTTTGAGAATTTTAGAGCATTCTCAACAATAGGAACAGCATACATGTTTTAATGGTTCAGCACCAGTCGTTTGTAAAAATGTGTTTCTCACCCTTCAGCAGTTTCATTGTGTTCCACCAGAACATCCACTCACAATCCCTGTTCCACACTCAGATTTCCCACAAGCAGCTTTATCCAGACTGCTGCTCCTGGTCATCTAAAACCAGTTCCTTCATTATTAGAAAATAAAGTAATCTACTCAACACCACCATCGTTCATTTCCATTGGTTAATTAATATTACTGTAATTATTTTTTTAATATGGGAGGGTTGGGGTTCTAATTAGCTTCTTAAATATTTGTTTTAATTTGTCTTATTGATGTCAGATGTCTTATTACTTATTTGTGGTATGCATTTATTGTTTTAACGGACTACGCATGAAAATTAGTCCAAGTTTAAATCTGGTTCAATGCACTGAATATTTTTAGCAAACGAACGAAGGAAGGATGGATGGATGGATGGATACAATCCTCCTTGGTCTTGGCCTCAAATAGACTAGCCATGAGCTCATCAGTCGGTCACAAATACTCTATACGCTTGTTTCTACCCGTTGATTCTGGATCCAGCTCGTGTTAACCAGGACCACATCCATTCATATTCACAGGGGGGCTGGACCCCCTGTAGTTGGGCCTCCTCAAAGGACCTGTTTGCACACTTAAATTGTGACGCTTTATGGTCAGAGACTTTTCTGCATCATTCATATTACTGTCATTATTTTCAGTTCTCAGACTATCTGGAATCACTGAATCTTATCAACTCATCTGGATCTGCCCATCACTGCGACTTTCATTGTTTTTGGGCTCTGAATGATCGTGTCTTCATTAATGTTTCACATGGTTCAATTATGGGGGCAAAATGTCACACTGTTAACTCCTGTAATTACACATCACTGACAAAGCAGTCAAGTAAATGTCTGATATTAATGTTGTTATTGATCTCAGGGATTCAGCCAAACCCAGGGCCAACCACTAACTACTGTACACCTGATGAGTTCAAAAATATTTCAGGTCTCCGTTTTCTGCATGTAAACGCTCGTAGCCTTCTAAAAAAACTTGATGAATTGAAAATCCTAATCACTTCTTCTGGGGCAGATGTGATCGTTATCTCTGAAACTTGGCTCAAAAATTCTGTTTTGAAAAATGACCTGGCAATCAATGAATTTAAGATCTATCGTTGTGATCGTAATACAAGGGGAGGTGGAGTCGCTATTTACATCAGAGATTCTTTGGCTGCCAAGATTGCATCCAAAAAAACAATCGCAAACCAGTTTGAGGCTTTAGCTGTGAACATCACTTTGAAAGGAGGTCAGCCCTTAACTGTTGTTGGTTGTTACCGTCCCCCCTCCGCAACACCTGAAGCTCTGTCCTCCCTGACTGAATTCATAGGAAATTTAAAACACAATGAGATTGTTTTGGCTGGAGATTTCAACATTGATTGGAATAAGTCGACCCCCCTCTGTGATAAATTCAAGGAATGTTGCCTATCTCTCAATCTAACACAACTTATCGATTCTCCCACCAGACCAAACATAAAATGTCCAGAAAAATCTTCCACCTTAGATCTGTTTTTCACAAATGCACCTCACAAATTTCCTGGTATTGGTGTATTTGCTAACGTTTTGAGTGATCATTCCGTAATAGCAGCTCTTAGATCTACTAAACTTCCACCTGCTAAGCCCAGAATAATTCAAAAAAGGGATCTGAAACGTTTCAGTGAACAGTCATTCCTTTGGGATCTATCCCTCTTTGATTGGCAACATATCCTACAAATCAATGACGTGAACACCGCTTGGAACTATTTTCGTGAAAGTTTCATTTACTTTGTAAACAAACACGCACCTTTCCGGCAGTTCAGGATAAAGAGCCGTGACAGTCCCTGGTTTACTCCTGAACTAGCTGATCTCCTGCACTGGAGAGATCATCTTTGGGCCGCAGCAAGAAAATCACACTCAGACACTGATTGGTTGAAATTTCGGCAGCTAAGGAATAAATGCACAACTGCCATCAAAGCCGCAAAACGTAACTACTTCTTATCTCAGACCTCCAAAAATCTAAACGATCCTAAAAAATTCTGGAAAACCATCAAATCTCTCTCAGGCACCCCCCAATCATCTGACCTCCCATCACAATTTCTTGTTGACTCTGTTCCTGTGTCAAATAAGCACGAGATCCTGAACTGTTTCAATAAACATTTTGTTGCTTCTAGTTCATTATTTGACACAGTTACGAACGGACAATCAGTCACTTTATCTAATAATCAAACTTCTACAAATCAAATCCCTCCTACAAGTCAATCATCTGTTAATCACACCTTCTCTTTTTCTCCGTTCTCAGTCAGTGAGGTAAATAAACTGTTAAATGATCTTGATCCTAAAAAATCTGCAGGTCCAGATGAACTTCCACCTTATTTCTTAAGGCTGGCTGCTCATATCATCACAGTCCCTGTGACCCACATCTTTAATCTGTCCATAAGCCAAAACACCATTCCGGATGCTTGGAAAACAGCCTTTGTTCTTCCTTTGCTGAAGGGAGGTGACCCCACCTCACTGAACAATTATCGACCGATCTCTAAACTCTGCATCTTAGCCAAGGTTCAAGAAAAACTGATAAACTCTCAGATCAAAAATTATCTGGACTCATTTAACATCTTACCTCTTCATCAATCTGGTTTCAGGAAAAAACACAGCACAACAACTGCTTCTCTGAAGGTTCTGAATGATGTTGTTGAAGCATTGGATGCTAAGGACTATTGTGCTGCACTTTTCTTAGACCTGTCTAAAGCTTTTGACACTGTGGATCATAACATCCTGTGTCATAAGCTCTCAGAAATCGGTTTCTCTGATCACACCATCGGTTGGTTTTCTAACTATCTTTCCAATCGGAGGCAATGTGTTCAACATAACGGTACTTTTTCCAGCTATTTAACAGTTAAAAATGGTGTACCACAAGGCTCAGTTTTAGGACCCACTCTCTTTACAATCTACATAGCTAATGTAGGTCACTGCATCCCTGATGCATCCTTACATTTCTATGCTGATGATACAGTTGTTTATTGCCGAGCTAAAACAGTAGCTAAGGCTTTCCAGTTACTGCAATCCGCTTTTGACATCATCCAGTCAGATTTGTTCCGTCTCAAACTTGTCCTAAATGCTGATAAAACAAAAGGGATGTTTTTTTCAAATAGGAAGGCGGTTCCAGCAGATCTTCCTCTGATTTTATCCTCAAATGGTGTCCCTATTGAGTTTGTTGATTCCTATAAATATCTGGGTATCCTGATCGATTCACATCTCTCTTTTAAACTCCACGTGGAAAACCTAGTGAAGAAACTGAAAGTTAAACTGGGTTTCTTTTTCAGAAACAGATCATGTCTAACACTGAATGTTAGGAAACGCCTTGTATCTGTGACTTTCCTTCCCTCCATTGATTACGGTGACATTCTCTACATGAATGCTCCTACAAGCACCCTGCGGATGTTGGATGTTGTCTATCATGGTGCACTAAGATTCATAACTGGTTGTGATTATCGTACCCACCACTGCACCCTGTATTCACTGGTTAACTGGACATCATTAACCTCACGCAGACTCTTCCACTGGTACATTTTCATCTTTAAATCACTTCTTGGTCTGCTGCCCTCATACATCTCCTCCTACATGTCTTTGCGTGAGTGCAGCTACAGTGTGCGCTCTCAGGACATGATTACCTGCAGTGTTCCGTCAGTGAGGACTGAACTTGGAAAAAGGGCCTTCTCCTACTCCGCTCCTGCTTCATGGAATATCTTACAAAAAGATCTGAAGCTCTCGACCTTGACTTCTCTAAATGGTTTTCAGAATCTGTTGGAATCCTGGCAAAAACCAATGCAGATTTGTTCCTGTCTTTGATTTTATACGTCTACCTTATAATGTTTTGCTAGTTTTTTGATACTTTGTTTAAAAAAAAAATATATATATATATATATATATTTGTTTTTTTCCTTCTCTTTTTTGTTTTTTATATTGTTTATTGTTGGTTTGTTTATTGTTTAAGGAAATTCTACCATTGCTGTTCATTGTTCTTTAGTTTTAGCAGGTCGCTTTCGTAAATGAGCCCATGAGGTTCAAAAGATTTACCTGACTAAATAAAGGTTGAATGAATTTCTCCTATCGAAGGCCTTTCAAAGACCTATTTACCACAAGTGACATGACCATTGTACAAAATTGTACAACTTTTATTATGTATCTTTTAATCATTTTAGTCACTTTTATTATCTGACTGTATGATTGTTTTATTATGTGTACAGCACTTTGGTCATGTGGGTGTTTAAAGTGCTCTATAAATAAAGCTGGTATGGTATGTAGAGATGCACGATATTGGATTTTTGGCCGATATTTTATATGCCGATATGTTAAAACTTATAGCCGATTGTAAGGATGGCACCACCTAGTGGGCCTTCCTTGTCTAGGTTGTCTCCTCATTTACCCAGTTAGTTTCACCCTTGTCTTGTGCCAGCTGTTTGTAATCACGTCCTGTCTTGTCTGTATATATCAGTTTGCCTGTGAGTCTTGTTCTTTGTCGTGTCGTAGTTGGGTATTGCCCTGTCCTGTTCCTGTCTTGATCCCATTCTGACTACGCCTGTTGTAAGTTCATGCTGCCATGTCATCCCTTTAATTTATTATTATTAAAAAACATTTTTGTACCTTCTGAGTCTGAGTCTCTACCTGCAACTATTGGGTTTGTTTCTGTCCATCCCGAAAATCCTGACAGAATGATGCGACCATACTAGAACCCAGTGGGCAGGGTTCTCCTCAGTATTACTCATCTGTCTGTACAAGCCATAGATGTGGGAGTCCATAATCTGGTGTGGTGGGTTTCATACCATACCCGTCCAAACTAAAGGACGTTACAGCAGATATCCTACCTTTGCTCCTCCTGGTCCTTGATGAAAAGAGAAGGTCCCAACTCCGGGGAAGCCACTTGACCTCCGGGCTCGTTTCCGCCTCATCTCCAAGCCTGCTCGGATATTTGGGATGGACATCGGGGGAGGACGTGGAGCCGGAGGACGAGCTCTGTTTCGTTCCTTCCCCTCATCCTTAACACCGCCACCAGAGTGGCAGAAACCAGACCAGGAAACGGTCCACAGTGCTGGTCCCTTTAACATTTATGGATCTGACTTGGCTTGGCAGGCCAAGTTTCCCAGAAGCAGTCCTAACACTTCAGAGGGGGCGGGTTCTGTCCTCTCACCTCCCAGGGTTCCGGTGAGGATGGAACTCGACACCTCACCCTTGCATAGAGCTACTCCTACAACTGGACCCAACACACCTCAGCTCCAACCCAGTGACCTCACCCAAATAAACTGGACTTTACAAAATCGTCTCTCCTTTGCCAAACACAACCAAGACTGCTTTGACATTGTGCTCGCCCCTGCCGAGAAACTGATATTATCTCAACCCAGTCTCACCGTAATCCCTGAATATCATCAGCTTTTGATTGAGATAAGGACTCTGAAAACACCCACCACAGACCCAGTTCCATCACCAGCCTCTGACGTCCCTGTTTCCAACCCTGTTCCAGCTTCGGATCCAGACCCTCCTGTAACAGATTCTGTCCCAGAGCCAGACTTCCCTGGTGATGAGCCAGACGTCCCTGCTTCAGAGCCAGTACTTGGTTCCCCAGCTGCAGAACAAATCCCTGGCTCCCTGCTGCAGAGTCAATTTCTGAAGGAGACCATGAGCCCAAGGAGGAGCTCCAGCCTGATCCTGGCCCTGAACCACACCGCCGCCACCATAGAAAAGGCAGACAACAGAGAGGTTCCAGTGACTCTGCCCCAGTCCCAGATCCTGACTCATTTCCTGTTCCAGTGCCTGACTCGATCCCCATTCCAGTGCATGACTCAGCTCCACAATCTGACCCTGCCCACAACCTGACTCAGCCCTTCACCCCAACACAGTGTCAGCCTGTCTCAGTCCCACAACCCGACTTATAGCCCCACATCATGATTCTCCTTCTGTGTGCGTGGGAACTGGTCCCGATGCCCTACCTCTGAGTGTCTTCGTGGGGGGTCAGTCCAGAGGTCTCACCACCTTCAGGTGTCTCGCTGGGGGTCCAAGTGGACACATCTTCATCCTGCTCTGCTGTGGACATTCAGACAGACTCTACTACTGCCTGCTCTACTTTGGGGGTCCAGACGGACTGCTCTCCTGCCTACTCTACCGTGGGGGTCCAGACGGACTCCTCTCCTTCCTGTCCTGCTTTGGGGGTCCAGACAGACTCCTCTCCTGCCTGCTCTTCCGCTGCAGATCCTGCTGCAGAAGATATAACTACAGATCCAGCCACAGAAGACCCTGCCTTAGCTTCTGAGGTATTGACAACTGCTTCAACAGTTGAGGTCTCGACGTCAGCCGGATAACTCCATGTCTGTTGCATCACCATAGGGTCTCAGGTCTGCTTCGTCCCCTGTGGGTTCTGCGACTGCATCATCTCCTGGGGGTTCCATGTGCTCAAGTTCTCCACGCCGTTCGAGTTTTCCACGCTGATCGAGGTCTCCACGTCCAGCTCGTCCTGGGTCCACACCTCGCTTTGGTTCCACTCCTCATCCTGGTTCGCCTGCTGACTAATCATGCTAACAGAGCTAACACAACGTCAAATGTCTGTGGTAAAACTCACCCAAGTGCTATCAGCTATAAGCTTCTCAGTGACATTGGAAATGATGGCTTGTAACTTTGGTAAGACTACGTCAGAAAAATATCTCTGACTGAGGATGATGTAGCGAGGTTCAACGTAGTCCAAAAATCTTCAGAATCAGAGATCCTCAATGAAAATAAACCTTCCATGCCGCAGACATTTTGAACTTTCCTCTCTGCCGTGAGATCAGGAAGGTGCGCGTGATGCCATCACGTTGTGCTGCCATTGCAGGCATCTTTGTTACTGGGTTGTCGTACAAAAACAACGTCTTTTATATCGGTGAGTTTTTTTGATGGAATGGCCAATGTCCGATATTGAACTTTAACGCTAATATTGGCCGATACCATGCCAATAAGAGAGAAAGTAGAGGCGCTGGTGAGCCTTCTTGGCCAGTGATGCAGTGTTCCTGCTCCAGGACAGGTCCTCTGAGACATGCACTCCCAGGAACTTGGTGCTGTCCACTCTCTCCACTGTGGTGCTGTTGATGGTCAAAGGGGCATGTTGGACATCCCTCTTCCTGAAGTCCACAACAATCTCCTTTGTCCTATCCACGTTCAGAGTGAGATTGTTGTGTCTGCACCACAAGGCCAGGCAGCTCACCTCGTTTCTGTAGTCCGTCTCATCGTTGTTTCTGATAAGACCCACCACTGTTGTGTCGTCTGCAAACTTGATGAAGTGGTTGGAGCTGTATGATGGTGTGCAGTCGTGTGTTAGCAGGGTGAATAGAAGTGGGCTCAGCTCACATCCTTCTGGGGCCCCTGTTTTCAATGTGATGGTGCTGGATGTGTTATTCCCGACCCGTGCTGCCTGTGGTCTCCCGGTCAGGAAGTCTAGCAGCCAGTTACACATTGAGGTGTTCAGCCCCAGACTGTCCAGTTTAAGGATGAGCTGTTGGGGGATGATGCTGTTGAATGCCAAGCTGAAGTCAATTAAGATCATTCTAACATCTGGACACATCGTGTCCAGATGTGTGAGAGCTGTGTTGAGGGCAATATTCTGCAAACCTGTCAGATTTGTGTTTTCACCTCTGTTATTCTGTAAGTTGTTGCATCAGTCCTTTGATTTGATTTGTTAATAACTCTATTTTTATTTTACTTCGTGCTCCTCGTGGCTGCCTGCACTTGATTTCAACCTCACTAACCGCAATATGTGTCCATGTGTGTCTGTGTGTGTGTATGTATGTATATATATATACAGTATATACAGTATATATATATATATATATATATATATATATATATATATATGTATATATATATAT
>JBBPBX010025245.1:0-39033 GCA_038048925.1 Garcialebias charrua | reverse complement strand
TGCATTATCGCCATCTACTGTGCTGGAGTGTGGGCCAGAGTATTTTTCAAACCTACCGTACTACCTACCTAAACTATATTCTTGTATACAGTTTTGTTTCCTTAAGAAATTTAATAAGTACCTCATTTATCTTGTCATGTTTAACTAATAGCCTGTCCACTCGTAATGTCTCCATCCCATATTTTCTTATTTCCAGTTTAAATTTTTCTCTACTCACCCTATATTCTTCACAGTGGACTATTACGTGTTCTACTGTCTCCATGTCCATGCCACAATCACAAAGACCTGTTGGATGTTTCCCTATCAAATGCAAAATTTTATTTAATCCTGTGTGACCAAGCCGTAATCTTGTCATCACCACTTGATCCTTTCGACTTCGTCCAATCATTTCCATTCTCCCTACTTTCTTCTGTATCTGAAACAGATGACGACCTTTAGTCCCCTCCTCCCAGAGTCGCTGCCAATCAGAGTTAACTTGGTTTTTAATAATAGATTTCATTTCAGATTTACCAAATGCGATTTCCATGATTCCAACTTGTTTTAGAGATAATTTAGCAAGATGATCTGCTACATCATTCCCCTCTATATTCTTATGAGCAGGTATCCACATGAGCGTAACCTGTACTTTAGCTTGTGTAAGTCTAAATATAACTTCATATATTTCATATACCAGTTCCTGATGACTGTTGGATGAGAAATTCAAAATAGACATTAACGATGATAATGAATCTGAACATATAAGTACTCTATTTTTCATATTTTGTTCTATCCATTGTAACGCCATTAGAATTGCTAACATTTCCACTGTATACACAGCTAAGTGATCAGACGTTCTTTGCTTCATAATTATATTTAGCTCAGGAATAACATAAGCAAATCCTGTTTTACCTGATTCTGAATCCTTTGAACCATCTGTATATATAGTAAGAAAAGATGTATATGCATTGTTAAGTTTATCTTGTACAAAATCTACACAATTTATATCTTTATTAAACTGTATTTTTTCATAGACCTCTAAATCTACAGTCACATTTGGAAATAACCAAAAAGGTGTAACTGAATATGGCACGGCAGCGCAATATCTTTTTTCTTTTATTCCCATTTCTGTAGCACATTTATTTGCTGCCCAAGCAAAACAGTCTATTTTAGCCTTTCCACTCTCCCAACATGGCGTCAAAATTCTTACTGCTGGATGGTACTCCTTCTTATGTCCCTGTAAGCTTACCCAATAATTCATCATGTTTTGCTTGTATCTTAATTGTAACGGGAGCTCCCCCATTTCCACCTGCACTGCCCCTGATGGAGAGGTCTTCATGGCTCCACAGCATAATCTTAAAGCTTGATTCTGAATTACGTTCAATTTATTAAGTGTAGTTTTTGCAGCCTGCCTATACACTATGCATCCATAGTCCATTACCGACCTTATCAGAGCAACATAAATCTTTTTTAAATTGACTTTATCTGCCGCCCAATCTGATCTCTGGTGCTGAGGTCGCCGAGGTGGTTAAAAAGCTCCGCGGTGGCAAGGCTCCGGGGGTGGATGAGATTCGCCCGGAGTTCCTTAGGGCTCTGGATGTTGTAGGGTTGTGTTGGCTTACGCGACTCTGCAATATCGCGTGGACATCGGGGGCAGTTCCCTTGGATTGGCAGACTGGGGTGGTGGTTCCCCTATTTAAAAAGGGGGACCGTAGGGTGTGTTCCAACTATAGGGGGATCACACTCTTAAGCCTCCCTGGTAAGGTCTATTCAGGGGTTCTGGAGAGGAGGGTCCGTCGGATAGTCGAACCTCGGATTCAGGAGGAGCAGTGTGGTTTTCGTCCTGGTCGTGGAACACTGGACCAGCTCTACACCCTCAGCAGGGTCCTGGAGGGTGCGTGGGAGTTTGCCCAACCAGTTTACATGTGTTTTGTGGACTTGGAGAAGGCATTCGACCGCGTCCCTCGGGGGGTTCTGTGGGGGGTACTCCGGGAGTATGGGGTACCAGGCCCTTTGATAAGGGCTGTTAGGTCCCTGTACGACCGGTGTCAGAGCTTGGTCCGCATTGCCGGCAGTAAGTCAGGCTCGTTTCCGGTGAGAGTTGGACTCCGCCAAGGTTGCCCTTTGTCACCGATTCTGTTCATAACTTTTATGGACAGAATTTCTAGGCGCAGCCAAGGTGTTGAGAGGATCCGTTTTGGTGACCTTAGAATCGCTTCTCTGTTTTTTGCAGATGATGTGGTCCTATTGGCTTCATCAGCTCGTGATCTACAGCTTTCGCTGGAGCGGTTTGCAGCTGAATGCGATGCGGCCGGGATGAGGATCAGTTCCTCCAAATCCGAGGCCATGGTCTTGAGCCGGAAAAGGGTAGCATGCCCTCTCCGGGTCGGGGAGGAGGTCCTGCCCCAAGTGGAGGAGTTTAAGTATCTCGGGATCTTGTTCACGAATGAGGGAAAACTGGGGCGTGAGATCGATAGGCGGATAGGTGCAGCGTCCGCAGTGAAGCGGGCGCTGTACCGGTCTGTCGTGGTGAAGAGAGAGCTGAGTCAAAAGGCAAAGCTCTCAATTTACCGATCGATCTACGTTCCCACCCTCATCTATGGTCATGAGCTTTGGGTTATGACCGAAAGAACAAGATCTCGGATACAAGCGGCTGAAATGAGTTTTCTCCGCAGGGTGGCTGGACTCTCCCTTAGAGATAGGGTGAGAAGCTCAGTCATCCGGGAGGGACTCGGAGTAGAGCCGCTGCTTCTCCACATCGAGAGGAGCCAGTTGAGGTGGCTCGGGCATCTGGTTAGGATGCCTCCTGGACGCCTCCCTGGTGAGGTGTTCCGGGCACGTCCCACCGGGAGGAGACCCAGAGGAAGACCCAGGACGCGCTGGAGGGACTATGTTTCTCGGCTGGCCTGGGAACGCCTTGGGATTCCCCCGGAGGAGCTGCTCCAAGTGGCTGGGGAGAGGGAAGTCTGGGCCTCCCTACTTAGGCTGCTACCCCCGCGACCCGACCCCGGATAAGCGGAAGAAGATGGATGGATGGATGGATGCCGCCCAATCTAGTCCTGTTAAACACCTCATCAAATTCACAACTTTTTTACATTTTCCCTCAATATATTTGACATGATCATCCCAAAGGAGTTTTGAATCAAGCATGATTCCCAGAAACCGAAATGTACTTACTTTTTCTCATTTTTCCCCATACAGTGTTAAATCTATTTCCTCAATCATCCTTCTACTAAAAACAACTGTCTTTGTCTTATTTACTGAGAATTTAACTCCCCAGTCATAAGCCCAATTTTCAACAGATTTAATGGCATTTTGCATTTTTTCATATACAAATCTAACGTTTCGTCCTCTTCTCCACAAGGCTCCATCATCCGCAAATAACGATTGCATGATATTCTTATCAAGTCCAGAGAAAACATCATTTACCATGATTGAAAACAGTAAAGGACTTATGATACTGCCCTGTGGAGTTCCATTATCAACTTTATATTTATTTGATCTCGCTATACCTATCTGTACCTGTATGACTCTATCAATCAAAAAATTTGATCCAACTATATGCCCTTCCTGTTATTCCCATTTTATATAATTTGATAAGCAACCCATCCTTCCATACCATGTCATATGCCTTCTCAACATCAAAAAATACTGCTACTACTACCTCCCTGTTTACCTGAGCTTTCCTAATATCTGATTCCAAACACACAACAGGATCCATCGTACCCCTTCCTTTTCTAAATCCGCTTTGGTATGATGAAAGTAATCCTCGACTTTCTATATAATATGTAAGCCTTTCAGTTATCATTCTTTCCATAATCTTTCCCATACATGAAGTAAGCGCAATGGGCCTATAGCTTGAAGGGTTTGTTGGATCCTTTCCTGGTTTGAGAATTGGTATTATAATTGCCTCCTTCCAATTACTAGGTAACTTTCCTTCTTCCCAGATTTTATTAAACAGGCCTAAAAGTTTTCCATTTGCTTGATGTCCTAAGTGTTTTAACATAATATAACATATTTGATCTTTTCCGGGTGCTGTTAAACCTGATTTAAGTATTGCCCTCTTCATTTCCTGCATGGAAAAAGGTGCATCCATGATATGACCTAGTGGTGTTACACTATCCAAAATTATCTCATTTGCCCTTCTTGTTTGGTCCCTCCTGCATTTTCCCTGCTCTGATAAATTATCTGAACTATGGATCATTGCAAATGTTTTTGCCATTATTTCTACTTTCTCTTCAGTTTTTATCGCTGTTCCTTTGTCATGTTTTAAAATTGGGTATGTCCTTTCATGTCTATTCCCTTTCATGGTCTTTATCATTCCCCATACGTTAGCTATAGGAGTCGTTCTGCCTATTGTGTCACAATAATCCCTCCATTTTGCTTTTTTTGCCTTCTTGATAACTTTCCTTACCTCCGCTTGAGCTTTTTTATAGTCAATTAAACGTTCAAAATTATGTGTTCTCTTCAGCATTCTAAAAGCTCGATTTCTTTTCCTTATTGCTGCACTACACTCTTGTGTCCACCATGGTACCGCCTTCCTTTTCTGCTTACCTTTGTTTACAGGAATTGTTATTTTTGCAGCCTTCAGTATAACTTCCCTAATCTTTTCCTCTGCTTCTTCTATATCTAAATCTAAATTAACTTCCTCAATGTGTTTCTCACAGACATATTTAAACCTATCCCACTTTGCCTTACCAAATATCCACCTTTCCTGCCTTTCCACCATCACAGGCTCTGTATTGACATGTAGTTTACAAAAGATAGGAAAATGGTCACTTCCTATCGTTGTCTCCTGCTGTATCTCCCATTGACATAAGCCAGCCAAATCCCTGGAAACCAGTGTTAAATCTATAGCTGAGCAGTTTCCTGTGTGAACATCTATTCTTGTTCCCCTCCCATCATTCATACACACCAAGTGATTGTCTTCCAAAAATTGTTCTATTTTGTCTCCATTTGTATCAGTCCGCTGTCCACCCCATAAAGTGCTATGAGCATTAAAATCCCCACACCACAACACTTTATTGCTTTTATGTCCCTGAATTTCCTTTAATTTATCCAGATCTAATATTTTACATGGATTATAATAATTTATTATAATAAACGGTTCGGTATTTATCCATATCTCTACTACAATTCATTCTTCTTCAGTGCCTTTCTTAACCACTCTAAAAGGCAGGTCTTCTCTAATAAAAGTGGCACAACCACCACCATTACCTTATACCCGATCATATCGAACAGTAGTATAATTTGAAATTCTGTAATCTAAGTGGGGTTTTAACCAGGTTTCCTGTATACATATAATTTCAGGAACCTTTTCAAGTTTATCTTTTCAAGAGAGAGATTCATTCATTTAACCTTTATTTATACAGGTTAATCTCATTGAGCCATAAGGACTCATTTACAACAGAGACTTGATTTTAACAAAAAACAGATGAGGTACAGACAACAATAGACAATCGTTAAAAAAAGCATATTAAATGAAAAGTAAATAAAATAAAGTTATATTAAAAAAAAAGTTACATTATAAAGCAATGTAAAATACTAAAAACAGGAAGAATGATCGAGATCGTGAAGGACCAGTGGAGGTTTGGGAATGTCTTGGAGAGATGGCAGTGAGGTTTTTGTCTCAAATATTTAATGGAATATTTGAGGGTGAGAAAATGCCTGAAGAATGGAGAAGAAGTGTGCTGGTTCCCATTTTTAAGAACAAGGGTGATGTACAGAGTTGTAGCAACTACAGGGGAATTAAGTTGATGAGCCACACAATGAAGATCTGGGAGAGAGTTGTGGAAGGAAGGCTTAGACAAGAGGTGACTATCTGTGAGCAGCAGTATGGTTTCATGCCAAGAAAGAGCACCACAGATGCATCTTTGCTTTGAGGATGTTGATAGAGAAGTACAGAGAGGGTCAGAAAGAACTCCATTGTGTGTTTGTGGATTTAGAAAAAGCATATGACAGGGTGCCAAGAGAGGAGGTGTGGTATTGCATGAGGAAATCTGGAGTGGCAGAAAAGTATGTTAGACTGGTACAGGACATGTATGAAGACAGCAGGACATGTATGAGGACAGCAGGACATGTATGAGGACAGCAGGACATGTATGAGGACAGCAGGACATGTATGAGGACAGCAGGACATGTATGAGGACAGCAGGACATGTATGAGGACAGCAGGACATGTATGAGGACAGCAGGACATGTATGAGGACAGCAGGACATGTATGAGGACAGCAGGACATGTATGAGGACAGCAGGACATGTATGAGGACAGCAGGACATGTATGAGGACAGCAGGACATGTATGAGGACAGCAGGACATGTATGAAGACAGCAGGACATGTATGAAGACAGCAGGACATGTATGAGGACAGCAGGACATGTATGAAGACAGCAGGACATGTATGAAGACAGCAGGACATGTATGAGGACAGCAGGACATGTATGAAGACAGCAGGACATGTATGAGGACAGCAGGACATGTATGAGGACAGCAGGACATGTATGAGGACAGCAGGACAGTGGTGAGATGTGCTGTAGGAGTGACAGATAGCTTCAAGGTGGAGGTGGGAGTGCATCAAGGATCGGCTCTGAGCCCCTTCTTGTTTGCTCTGGTGATGGACCGACTAACAGATGAGGTCAGGCAGGAATCCCCATGGACTATGATGTTTGCAGATGACATTGTGATCTGTGGTGAGAACAGGGAACAGGTGGAAGAGAACTTGGAGAGGTGGAGGTATGCACTTGAAAGAAGAGGAATGAAAGTCAGCCGTAGTAAGACAGAGTACATGTGTGTGAATGAGAGGGAGGCCAGTGGAACAGTGAGGCTACAAGGAGCAGAGGTCACAAAGGTGCAGGACTTCAAGTACTTGGGGTCCACTGTTGATGAGGAGTGGGGACAGTGGTTTAGACATGTCCAGAGAAGGGACAGTAGATATATTGGTAGAAGGATGTTAGAAATGCAGCTGCTGAAAAAAGACAAAGAGGAGATACTGTATATGGATGCAGTTAGAGAGGACATGGAGGTAGTTGGAGTGAGGACAGACTGAGATGGAGGAGGATGACTCTCGTGGAAACCCTGAAGAGGGAAAAGATGAAAGAAGTTGTAGCATGTTTGTATTCACCTTCAAATCTCAACATTTGTTTGTTTTTTGTCAAGTTGTATGAAATGAAGTTCTGTGAAGGTCAGAAAATATGAATGAACCTAAATTAGCTTTAACTTTGTTTTGACCCCCTGCAGAGCGTGCAGTTGCACATGAAGGCCCCCAGCAGGGACTCTCTTCCTGCTCGAGGAGCAGCTACACTGACCCAGCTGGTGGTCCTCAACAACCCCAACCAGGTGGGTGTGCACAATCCAACATGCACACAAACAGCTGCTCAGCTTCTGACGCTTCCTGTGCGCCTCAGGTTCACCTGAAAATGAGGATCCGCGTCTCGTACACCAGTCAAGGGTCGACTGTTCAGGACACGGTGCAGGTTGACTCCTTCCCTGGACTCGGTGTCAGCGGGCTCTGACGGCAGGACCGCGTGGAGGCACCAGGATCCAGCTGACCGATGGAGTCCGTCTGCTGCTGGGTTGATGTTACTATTTATTTTTAAGAATTCTGATTGAAGGTTCAAAGTTTTTCTACTCTTCAGGAACTCAAACTCCTGACGGTGCACACCTGATGAACTGTTTAAATTATTTCTGCTTTTATTTGTGGGTGGAGGGCATGGCTGCAGTCACAACCTTTATTCAAGTCCGTAAAGCTTTTTTACATTTCAGGATTTGGACAGATGAACCGATCTGAACAGTTTATTTCTTTAAATTAGCTTCATCTGCCTTTAGAGGAAAATCTTACATTTTTAATGTAAATTTTAAGGAATATCTTCAGCATTCAGAATTTTAAACCACCAGATGGCTCAGATTTTTAGGTTTTGAAGACTCCGAGCTAAGTTCAGTTAGCTACACATCACTCCTCTCACAGCCCTACCTCTGAAAACACTTTATTCTTTCTGAACGGTTCAAATGACTAACAAGTGAATCAGTACAGTAGTCCCTCGCTACTTCGCGGTTCGTTTTTCGCCTTTTTCTTTTTTCAACATAAGATTGGACATGTGGCACACAAATGGCTGATTGATGGATGAGCAGCATGATCAGCATGAAATAAAAATATATATTATTATTTAGCACCTGCTGCACATTTGTGCAGCACACACTGCAGGATAAACTCCTGCTGCAGCTGATCTCTGTGCAGAGTGGGAAAGTGGGCGTGGCCAAGATCGCTTGCAGGTGGCTGAGAGCAGTGGAGGCCCAGAGAAGGAACTCATGACATTCTGTGCTTTTAGAGAGTTTAGAAACATTGTTTAGAATATTGCAAGTGTGGGAAGGGTTTAAAACACCTTTATCAATTTATAAATAAACTAAAATAAACCACTACTTGTACAACTGTCCTTATTTCGTGGTTTTTCACTTATCGCGGGGCTTCAGGTTACAGCTCCATCGTGATGAACGAGGGACTACTGTACTCGTATTTATTTCAATTACACTTGTTTTTTTTAGAAGACTAAAACATGAACCTTAGGGATAGACGTTGAAGTGCAACCTCGTGTGTTTGTGTTCAGCTCCTGACTCGTTCCTCTGTGCCTTGCATCACCTTTTCAAACGTGTTTTTTGGAGGCCAACAATATTTTATAATCGGGTTTCTGTTTCATTCCCAGAGAAGCAACTGTTGACCTGAAAATTAATTCTTATTGTTTACAGACAATTAAAACTGATGTATTTATAAAGATTGTGTATAATAAATTAAGACATTTGGCACATTCCTGCCTAGATAATGAACATCTTAAATATTATTTATATTCAGTGAGTATATCTAAAAGAATAAGCATTAAGCACAATGAAAACAAGTTTATGGAAAAACTTCAAATCTGTGGCCGTAAACGAACCTCTTGATGAAACCAGCATGTTCATATTAACTTAGGGACTCACATTTCATATTCAGTTTTTGAAACTCTACAGATGAGTCCCGAGGAATTTTGACCCAAGTATGATGTCAGTAAAATCATCTTCACGTCACTACCTGAACTAAAAATGTGAAATGAGCAGAAACACTATTCTGTCAGCTGTCAAGATTGTCTTTAAATATTCCGAATGATATTTTCTAATAAAAACAATCTTGTAATTTTTGTTTTGGTGTCTGTATTCCATGCTTTTATATTAAAAAAACAACACTTAGTTTCAGCCTTTATTCATAAGCAACAGTGTGTTCAAACTTTTTTCTGGAGACAGTGGTGTCTCCATCACCTGCTCAGACTGAAAAGGTCAAGTAGGGCTTACAACAAAAAAAATCTACAAATGAAATAACTATGTCCTTTCTCTGGTGGGGCCATTCTTTTTTCTTGGTTGCATTAGCCTAATCATTCTGCAGCACAGTCACAAACATCTGAGTGTTGGCACTCAGCTGGTCTCATGACAAGGAGGCGAGCTGCAGCTCTGAGGCCTCCACCCTCCTCTTAACGCCAGCACAAGATGGAGCACAGAGCCGCCCTGGATCTTGTAGTCTGCAGCGGTCTTCTCATCATTCCTAAAGGCGGCGGAGGGAATGATACAGTTTAGAGAACATCTGACGCCGGTCCTCAAACAGCTACAGAAGAAAAGAGCTCACATCTGTTTTCCACTGTAGATGAGTCTCTGTTGCTGCGGAGGGATCCCTTCTTTCTCTTCCACTCGCTCTTTGATTCGTTCCACCTTTAAAATAACAAACACTAAAACAACAGAACACAATCACTTCATAGTTCTTACATTTAGGAGCCGTTACCTTGTCTGTGGGCTCGATGTCGATCTCTATTTCCTTTCCAGTCAGGGTCTGAAAGGTTGAAGAACAAACGGGAAGGTTAAAATGTCTCCATCTACAATAAAACTTTCAGTAAACCCAAGGCTGGCAGCATGAATTTATTAGCTTCACGTATTCAAGTTTATTAAAAAAAAGACGTTTAAAAATGGCTGAAATAAACGTGCAACTGCAAATTCTATCATTTTACAAACAAACAAAAAAAACGTACCAGTACATAAACTTAATAATGATGAGACATCTACACCTCCAGATGCAGGAAAAGGGCCACCTGCATCATGAAAGACCCCACTCACCCAGCATACACACTTTTTGCTCCACTCCCCTCAGGAAGGAGGTTGAGGAGCATCAAATGTAGAACCACTAGACTGAGGAACAGCTTCTACCCTGAGGCTGTTAGACTCATGAATAAATAAATAATAAGAATAATCACTGCAAAATATCACATCATGCTGATGCTGATCTGTTTTCTTGTTGCTGTGTTCATCTGTGACCATCTGCTCATACAGACTCATGTTCCTGCTGCTGTTTGTAATGATGTTTTTCTATGATACTAGTTCTTAGTGTATTTTTAGTTGATGTTTTTCTTAGTTCATATCTTAGATGTTATTACTGTTTTTCTCTTACATTTATTGTTGGATGTAACTGGGACCCTGTGTACATAATCTCGTTTCATCACATGTACCACATGTGGTGCAAATGACAATATTCGCTGACTCTGATTTTAAGGCTTTGTAACCACTTCCCATTTAAAAACACGTTTAAACCTATTAATAATTCATAAGAAAATAAAACAGCAGGCATTGTTCCAGTCCCAGACTGGCAATGTTGAGTGTTTTACATATTTTTAAAATTCACTGATAAACAAACAACCTAATGTTACCGATAACAGCTTTTAAAATGTTTAATCGCTACAAACTCAAGTTATTTCTAACCTTTAATAGAGATCTCCCATTTGTAACCTGACGCAGTTCATTCATTCGCTGAGAACATGGAGTTATTTTAGACAAACCGGGTCAGAAATGGACCGGAACCCCGCGGTGAAACTCCAGTTATCAATAAAATGAGGAAACCTCACCTTCACTTTGATCAGCATGTTGAACAATAAATAGACTTCTGTTATAAAGACTCCGAGCTGCTCAGGGAACCAAACTATTCTCAACAATTCACTAAATATCGTGACACAACTAGCTAGTGAAGCTCCTGACTCTGCTTCCCGTGTAACACTGTGAAGGAGACGGTGTCACACACACACCACAGCACAATGGTTCCGCTCTGTAAAAGGCAACTCTGTAACAATTAAAATTTTATTTTTACTTCATTAAATTGTATTGATATTGATATCATTTTATTTTATTTTGATTTGATCAATATCAGCGGTTTATAATATGAGCGGTTTGTCTACAACTAAATGTGTTTATGTAACGTTTCCTTTTTAAATTAGTAATTCCATTTTCGTCCGCTTATCCGGGGTCGGGTCGCGGGGGTAGCAGCCTAAGTAGGGAGGCCCAGACTTCCCTCTCCCCAGCCACTTGGAGCAGCTCCTCTGGGGGAATCCCAAGGCGTTCCCAGGCCAGCCGAGAAACATAGTCCCTCCAGCGTGTCCTGGGTCTTCCTCTGGGCCTCCTCCCGGTGGGACATGCCCGGAACACCTCACCCAGGAGGCATCCTAACCAGATGCCCGAGCCACCTCAACTGGCTCCTCTCGATGTGGAGAAGCAGCGGCTCTACTCCGAGTCCCTCCCGGATGACTGAGCTTCTCACCCTATCTCTAAGGGAGAGTCCAGACACCCTGCGGAGAAAACTCATTTCAGCCGCTTGTATCCGAGATCTCGTTCTTTCGGTCACAACCCAAAGCTCATGACCATAGATGAGGGTGGGAACGTAGATCGATCGGTAAATTGAGAGCTTTGCCTTTCGACTCAGCTCTCTCTTCACCACGACAGACCGGTACAGAGCCCGCTTCACTGCGGATGCTGCACATATCCGCCTATCGATCTCACACTCCAGTTTTCCCTAACCCTAACCCAAGACCCCGAGATACTTAAACTCCTCCACTTGGGGCAGGACCTCGGGGAGGGCACTCTACCCTTTTCCGGCTCAAGACCATGGCCTCGGATTTGGAGGAACTGATCCTCATCCCGGCCGCATCACATTCAGCTGCAAACCGCTCCAGCGAAAGCTGTAGATCACGATCTGATGAAGCCAATAGGACCACATCATCTGCAAAAAACAGAGAAGCGATTCTAAGGCCACCAAAACGGATCCTCTCAACACCTTGGCTGCGCCTAGAAATTCTGTCCATAAAAGTTATGAACAGAATCGGTGACAAAGGGCAACCTTGGCGGAGTCCAACTCTCACTGGAAACGAGCCTGACTTACTGCCGGCAATGCGGACCAAGCTCTGACACCGGTCGTACAGGGACCTAACAGCCCATATCAATGGGCCTGGTACCCCATACTCCCGGAGTACCCCCCACAGAACCCCCCGAGGGACGCGGTCGAATGCCTTTTCCAAGTCCACAAAGCACATGTAAACTGGTTGGGCAAACTCCCACGCACCCTCCAGGACCCTGCTGAGGGTGTAGAGCTGGTCCAGTGTTCCACGACCAGCACGAAAACCACACTGCTCCTCCTGAATCCGAGGTTCGACTATCCGACGGACCCTCCTCTCCAGAACCCCTGAATAGACCTTACCAGGGAGGCTTAAGAGTGTGATCCCCCTATAGTTGGAACACACTCTACGGTCCCCCTTTTTGAATAGAGGAACCACCACCCCAGTCTGCCAATCCAAGGGAACTGCCCCCGATGTCCACGCGATATTGCAGAGTCGCGTAAGCCAACACAACCCCACAACATCCAGAGCCCTAAGGAACTCAGGGCGAATCTCATCCACCCCTGGAGCCCTGCCACCGCGGAGCTTTTTAACCACCTCGGTGACCTCAGCACCAGAGATTGGAGAGCCCGACCCAAAGTCCCCAGGCTCCGCTTCCTCAGTGGAAGACGTGCCAGTAGGATTGAGGAGGTCTTCGAAGTACTCCGCCCACCGACTCACAACATCCCGAGTTGAGGTCAACAGCACGCCATCCCCACCATAAATGGTGTTGGTCGCGTACCGCTTTCCCCCCCTGAGACGCCGGATGGTGGACCAGAATCGCCTCGAAGCCGTACGGAAGTCATTCTCCATGGCCTCTCCGAACTCCTCCCATGCCCGAGTTTTTGCCTCAGCAACCACCCGAGCCGCATGCCGCTTGGACTGTCGGTACCTATCTGCTGCTTCCGGGGTCCCACAGGCCAAAAAGGCCCAATAGGACTCCTTCTTCAGCATGACAGCATCCCTCACCGCCGGTGTCCACCACCGGGTTCGAGGGTTGCCACCACGACAGGCACCAACAACCTTGCGGCCACAACTCTGATAAGCTGCCTCGACAATAGAGGCGCGGAACATGGCCCACTCGGACTCAATGTCCCCCGCCTCCCTCGGAACGTGTTCAAAGCTCTCCCGGAGGTGGGAGTTAAAGCTCCGTCTTACGGGAGACTCTGCCAGACGTTCCCAGCAGACCCTCACAATACGTTTGGGTCTGCCAGGTCTGACCGGCATCCTCCCCCACCATCGGAGCCAACTCACCACCAGGTAGTGGTCAGTTGACAGCTCCGCCCCTCTCTTCACCCGAGTGTCCAGGACATGCGGCCGCAGATCAGATGAGACGACAACAAAGTCGATCATCGAACTGCGACCTAGGGTGTCCTGGTGCCAAGAGCACATATGTACACCCTTATGCCTGAACATGGTGTTCGTTATGGACAATCCATGACGAGCACAGAAGTCCAACAACAAAACACCACTCGGGTTCAGATCAGGGGGGCCGTTCCTCCCAACCACACCCCTCCAGGTCTCACTGTCATTGCCCACGTGAGCGTTGAAGTCCCCCAGTAGAACAAGGGAGTCCCCAGGAGGCGCACTCTCCAATACCCCCTCCAAGGACTCCAAAAAGGGTGGGTAATCTGCGCTGCCGTTTGGTGCATAGGCACAAACAACAGTCAGAGCCCGTCCCCCCACACGTAGGCGAAGGGAGGCTACCCTCTCGTTCACCGGGGTGAACCCCAACGTACAGGCACCAAGATGGGGGGCAACAAGTATGCCCACTCCTGCTCGGCGCCTCTCACCAGGGGCAACTCCAGAGTGGAAGAGTGTCCAACCCCTCTCAAGGAAACTGGTTCCAGAGCCAGAGCCATGCGTTGAGGTGAGTCCGACTATTTCTAGCCGGAACCTCTCAACCTCACACACTAGCTCAGGCTCCTTCCCCACCAGAGAGGTGACATTCCATGTCCCAATGGCCAGCTTCTGTAGCCGAGGATCAGACCGCCAGGGTCCCCGCCCTCGGCCACCACCCATTCCACATTGCACCCGACCCCTTTGGCCCCTCCCATAGGTGGTGAGCCCATGGGAAGGGGGACCCACGTCTCCTCTTCGGGCTGTGCCCGGCCGAGCTCCATGGGTGAAAGCCCGGCCACCAGGCGCTCGCCAACGTGCCCCACCTCCGGGCCTGGCTCCAGAGTGGGGCCCCGGTGACCCGCGTCCGGGCGAGGGAACATTTTGTCCATTTATTTTACTCATCATAAGGGGTCTTTGGGCTGCACTTTGTCTGGTCCCTCACCTAGGACCTGTCTGCCTTGGGTGACCCTACTAGGGGCATGAAGCCCCTGACAGCATAGCTCCTAGGATCATTGGGACACTCAAACCCCTCCACCACGGTAAGGTGGCAGCCCAGGGAGGGGGAGTACTCATCATTTCACAATTACTGAAAACAGTAATTGTGAAACAAAAAGTTTCAAATTAATTAGCAAAGCACTATGTAATTAAACTTAAATGTGACAATGTAACTAATCACATTCTTATTCTTTAAACGGTATATGATTTTTAAAAATACCTTTAAACAGATAAACACAAGCACATAACTGGGCCCATGATGCGCTAATTAAGCTAATCCAGCTATTTTAGAAAAGTAACAAAACAATACCAAAACAGGTAACAATGTAATACATTTATTTATTTAAACAGTTGATGATGAGGCTTTCCCACATTTTTTTTTACATTTCTTTTTCACTCCTTTAACCTGTTAGTGATCATTCATTTGTTGCTACCAAACTATAAAATAAAAAAACTGTGTATTTTTTTTACTGTTGTTATTGTTTTGTAAACCCGTTGGGCTCACAAATGGAGAAGGTCTACTTGGACAAATGAGATTATTATATTCAACTTGTAGCACTGCTGTCCCAAATAGCCTAATCAAAACTATCAATCAAATGAACATGAACTTTATCTGGAGAAACAGACCACCTTAGAAAAGGTCACATGCTTAAAGAAATTAAAGATGGTGGTCTGAAAGTAATTTACTTTGAGTGCCTTAATGGAACCCTTAAGATCAATTGATTGAAATCCTGGATCAAAAATTCTGAATTATTCTGGTATTGTGTCCCCAATTACATATTTAACAAGATAGGTTATAGCTGATTTCAATATTCATAAACTACCCATTAAACTATCAGAATTCCATAAACAAGTGTTATTATACTGGAAAATGCTCTATGTACATAATTACTCACCACACTCCACTATTATATGGAATAATAGATTCATACTATACCGCAACAAGTCATTGTTTTATAAAGAATGGATGGAGAAGAACATTTGGTCTATTGTACACCTAATGGATGCTAATGGTCATTATAAACAATTCTGCGCCAAACATAAATTCCTTCCCCCAAAACCTGAATTCACCAGACTATTTAAAGCATTGCCAAAACAATTTATTAATCAGACTCAAAATATAATGGAATATCATCCTATAACCCCACAATTACCCACTCTATTTATTAATGGAGCATTATTCACTGACAAAAAAATCAATAAGTGCACAATTAGGAACCGTCTAAATGAATCTCTATTCTCTGGGAAAATAAATAAAAATAACGTACTCTGCAAATTTGAAAGAAAATCTATTAAAAGGTTGAGAACTTTATATTTAACACTTCTACATCCGAAAGCTAAAGAAACACATTTAAAAAAAATTAAATGCAATTTACCCCTCTAAGAAATCGTTTTAACATTGACGATAATAAATGTTCATTCTGTGAAAAAGATATAGAAACAACAGACCATATTTTTAATGAATGCAATCAAACCAAAATCTTTTGTAATTGCTTAGAAAGATGGATCAAACCCAAAATTATACTTCCTGAAGATAACATTTGGAGTTTTACTGAAAAACAAAAAAATGGAACTCTCTTGTAATGTGATATTCTGTTTGGCGAAATTCTTTATTCAAAGAGTGCTAAAATCATCCCCAATCTTTAACATATTTTTATCTGAATTCCAATTACAGTATATTTAAAATCTCTGAAATGCATTGAAACATATGAATACCTAACTGAAATATTGATGGAACTGCCCACCAATGTTGGTTCTAAATCATTATCCTCTTGTATTTAATTATTAATTATTTTATTTATTTTCATTTTATATTAATCTGCCCTTCTCATTTTTAAGTCTGCCTCTAATATGCCTTCTATGTATATTCAAACTACTGTAAATTGCCATACTTGTTTTGTTGTGTTGTTAAATAAAACTACCTTAAAAAAATAAAATAAAAATACTTGGACAAATGATTTGCCCTTCTTCTTCTTCTTCTTCTTCTTGGTTTCTTTTTTTTAGCGGTTGGCAAACACTGAAAGGTGCATTACCGCCACCTACTGGTGATGATTTAGTCCTACATTCTGCCCTTCTTTTTCCAGACATCAGTCACTGCTTGGACGGTCCGTGTACATTCAGGCAGTTCGTTTTTTCATTTGAAACAAAAAATGAAATAACAAAAAAACCACTTGTTTTTTCGTTTTTCGTTTATTGAACCAAAACAAAAAAACGGATTACAAACCGTTATCCGATTTCCGATTTTGTGCACAAAACGAAAATGGAAAAAACGGATAACGACGGGTCAGTTTCGATTTTGTAATTTCTTTTATTGACAGCGGATATGACCCGGAAGTCCTCTCTGCCCCGCAAATGTGACGTGTCGAAGCATTTGTGTGCACATTTAAGAGTGTAGAATTCATTTGAGCATATTTACACAGAACAAACTTTGTATTGTTTAAAAAAACTCTTAACAGAGAAAAATCTGGGAGATCGATATCGCGGCCCAGTTACATCAGTGTAATTATGATGAAGATATTATTGTGCTTTTATTGTGAAAAGACAACGGAGGGAGGAGGGGGGCGGCAGTAGCTTCCGGTCTAGCCCCGGTGAAAATGGTGCTGTCTGAATGTTTACAAGAGCTGCCCAAGACAAGTATCAGCGATGTTCATCGTATCGTTGATGTCTGGTCCTCTGCTCCGACAAGCAAACTAACAAGGGATTTAAATTGTATATCTCAAGTTTCCTGCACAACTACGAGGGTAAGTAACGTTAGTTTGATCGCGTTGTGTTGTTGCTACCTGTTAGCGGCTAACGTTAGCCTATTAGCAACGCGATCTTTTTTTGTGTACTCACGTTATAGAAACAGCTTTTCCACACTTAAACAAAACGGCTCATATTTTGTGATCATTCTACTAACATGTTGCTCTTCTCAGTTTCATGCAAAAATCAGGAGACACCTAGTAGTTGTCAGTGTTCTGTGTCAGGTCCATGAAGAAAGCTGAAAAGCCTCCGTTTAAGTGTAGGGTGAAGCTAGGATTGTTCAGATGACAGTTTTAAGATTGTTGGTTCAGTAACCCCACGTTCCTGTTGTTAATGGGGATTTAGCTAAGATGGTAATTAAATATTAAATAAAAATAGGATGGAATTGGCTACACTTTAAGAAGATGTAAACAGTTGAGTTTGGCCTTGCTTGTCCCCATTGGGTTATTTGCTGCATGCATTGTTTTTCTTTTATGGTTGTTGTTACTTTTAACCCAGTGTTAATTTGGTAATTCATGCATATTAGTTTTACTTTAATCTAAATAACACACTCACAGCCCTTCTTCTTCTGAAGGCTAGAAGTTACTCTCTGATTTAAGGGGGGTGAACATTTGTGCTCAAAACAGTTTTCAGTTTATTAAAAAATAGACTGTGTGCACCCTCATGTTATGTTTAACTTGTCTTCTAGTGTCCTGGAGGAATACGTCGGAGGACTGGGCAGCAGAGCAGAGGAGTGGAGCGAGGATGTCAGTGTGAGTCAATCTAGTACATTCAGCTACAGGTTTACATTCTTGGTCTAATTATTTTGACCTTGTGTGTTTTTATGCAGCTCTCAGAAACTAAAGTCTTCACTCCCAGACTGCTCCTCCTGTTAGCACCCTAGGAAGCAACACCTCCATTGGTCGACTGCCAGGTTTGGGAGCACCTGTACCTCCACCATCCTCCTCCAGCTGGGACATGAAGGTTTCTGAATTTAACACCACCTCTCTGTCGTCACAGTTCAGCCGTAAGTTCATCAGTATCTGTGCAGTCTTGTTTGAATGTATGTGCGTGATATAGATTTAATTATTGTGTGTGTGTTTGCAGGTGACGTTGGCCTGCAGCCAGAGCCTTGTGCTGAGCCAGCTGGTTCAGAGACACTCCGGCCCCTCCTTGCCTCTGGCACGTCAGCCCAGTCCTCCATCTCAACAAGCAGCCCCTGCTTCAGCGTCGTCTGCGCCCCAACACATCAGCACAGGCTGGCCTGGTTCTGGCTGCTGCTGGTGCTAAATACCTTATCAGTCAAAGCAATTACAAGATTTTTAAAATTTTCAGCCCTCATTAATCTGTTTACCTACTTGGTAGCAGATTCCATAAATCAATAAAAGTTTTATTTTAAAAGGTTTTTACCATATGATTTCTTACCTGTAAAATCTTGACCTTCTATTTCACAATTAAAGTTTTCAAATATTGAAATACAGAGGATATTGCATTGTTGTTACTGTGGCTATAAAACAAGACTAACAATAATTTAAAAAAAATATCCAATTGAATGGATAATATATCTGTAATTTTCATTTAAGGCATTTGATTGTTAATATGTTTGATTGTTTAACTTTACCCTGTTTTTGATACCCTGTTTTTGACACTATCAAATAAACAAGGTTTTTCAAAGTTGGACCTCTCAAAAAACTTTATTTTACATAGGTACAATTGGTTAACATTCTCACATAACAAAATTAATTTAAAAGAGATCCACATACCAAAATACAGTGGTCAATAAAATATTTAGGTACTGCACTTACCTCCAAACAAAACAGTACAACATATTTCCATCAAGAATATCTACTTACAATTGTAAGACAATGTCAATATAAGTAAATGACAGCATTTTGTTTTTCTTCAAGACTGTGCCATCAGCTTTTCTGTCAAACTTCATATCTCCATTTCCTGACCAAAGAGCAGACTTTACTCTGGAGGAGCAGGGATGAAGGTGTTTGACACCGTAGTTCTGTACAGTCCAGGATAACTTGTGTGTCACTGTAGCGGCCATCAAAATCTTGTGCTGCAGCTCGGGGGCGGCTGCTGGTTATGGTGAGAGTTGGTGAAGACCAGACTGTGTGGAAGCGGAGGAAGGTGGTTCTCCTCCAACACCAGGCTTCTGCAGCAAAGAGGCGAGGTATATGAATCTTGTGCAGCACAGAGCCTGCAGAACCTAGATTAGTGTGTACAGTATTTACATGTCAGTACACTAACACACAGTGAACTAAAAACTCAATTTAATATACAATAAAATGACAAGTTAAACGGGTAAAATCAATAAAACTTTAAGTAAATCAAGTCTCTATGGAGAAAACATTACCTTTGCCCAGGTGTGATATGGTTCTCAGCAGCATGAGGGAGTGAAGACTTTAGTTTCTGAGAGCTGAATAAAAACACACGAGGTCAAAATAATTAGACCAAGAATGTAAACATGTAGCTGAATGTACTAGATTGACTCACACTGACATCCTCGCTCCACTCATATATTTTCATATATTTGATAATATGGGATGGTTTTACTTTAATAAAATGTTTTTTTTTTAACATTCACCAATTTTGTTTTTACTAAAGTACGAGCTGTGAGTTGTATATGAACAAATGAAATTAAAACAGATACACAAATATTCTCACAAAGAATAACTCAACACTAACAGATAATACTGTATAGTGTACTACTGTAACTTTATTTACACATAACTACAGAAACACTTGGTTCATTGTTATCCTTTTTTTTCCAACAATATGTTCATTTGAACTGTCAGAAAAAATATTAAATTCATATTTTCATTGATTCATTTTCATCTCAATGCTCTGGCCAGTTGTGGTATTTCTGCATATTTTGATGTCTTGATGCACAAACGTACCAGTCCTGATGTTCTAAAGGATTCTGTAGCATCAGTCCTGATGTTCTACAGGATTATGCAGCATCTGTCCTGGTGTTCTACAGATCATGAAGACGTCTCCATCTGTTCTTTAACAATATCAAGGTTTGTTCTCCTGGGTCCACTCTTCAGGTGAAGATATTTCTGTGAATTGATGATAAAACACAGACACACACAGTATATATTATATGCAGTATACTGTATATTAAGACAATGGGTCAAACTAATGTCATGTATTTCCATCATTTTAATGATACACCACTACAGCAGGAGCCTGTGCAAATTGTTTTGTACACTAACCAAGTTAAGCATAATTTTAGAAGTTTAGCCTATTTGTTGTTGTGGCAATAAGCATTTTAATGTGTCACCTTACAAACTTTTAAAAGTAGCCTACCACATGTATGACTGACTAAATATGAAACAAACAAACAGAATGCTGCTGAATGTAAAGTTTTCACTCACTGTTGTTGTGAATAGCTGCCATGATGATGATGCGGAGGTGAAAAGTTGCTCAGTTGAATCCAAGTCAGAATTTCATCCAAATTCTGAGTTCTGACTGTAATACTTCACGTTATACAACAAAACTTGACAGGACAACAACGTTTCTGTGTAACAAACGCGTCCCTTGCGAATACAATACTGATCACTGCCGCCCCCCTCCTCCCTCCCTCCCGGGGCAGAGAGAACTTCCGGGTCATATCCGCTGTCAATAAAAGAAATTACAAAATCGAAACTGACCCGTCGTTATCCGTTTTTTCCATTTTCGTTTTGTGCACAAAATCGGAAATCGGATAACGGTTTGTAATCCGTTTTTTGTTTTGGTTCAATAAACGAAAAACGAAAAAACAAGTGGTTTTTTTGTTATTTCATTTTTTGTTTCAAATGAAAAAACGAACTGCCTGAATGTACACGGACCTTGGACGCAGCTGTTCATCGTTGGTCTGATTAGCCAGGCCTTGTATAAAGTGTAAGTGTCTGCCCCAGGTGCACATCCTTCTAGTCATGGGTACTCATTTGGGTCTAGGTGTGGTAATCTTGGCTGTCTTGGCCACAGCGCTCACTGAACCAGGTACTGTACAGTGCTCTGCTCACACATGATTGTGGTGAAACTTGTGAATCTTGGGATTTTGTTGTTTGACCTGTGACCTTGGCTGTTTGTCTGCAGACGTCAAAGTAATCTGTGCGAAAGACTCTGTGCGAGTCATCTGGAGGGTAGGCCCCCAGTTTGTGCCACACGCGGCCCGGTTCTTCCTCGGGAACTGCATGCCATCGAAGTGGACACTTCTACCCACTGGAGAGGGGGAAGCCCGTTTTAACTACAAGTTTTCTGACTGCAGGTTTACAAAACAGGTGATGATCCTGCAATATCCACTGACCTCTGATTTGTCTTTAAATAACCTGTTCTGTTCTCTGCAGATTAAAGGCAAACACGTCGTGTATCAAAATGAGCTGAGCTTCAGGCCACAGGCGAGACCAAACCCTGCTGTTTTCCAGCATCCAATTAAATGTGTTTATAAAAGGTAGAGCATCTGTTCAGCAGGACTCGGGGCTCCATCGTTTGCTTCTAGGTGAACTAAAATGTGGTCTTTCAGGTCTGACGACTGGGTCCCCAAGTTCCTTAACCCTGGCTCAGGTGTTTCTTCAGGTCAGAGTACGCTGGTCTTCCACTTGGCCCTTCTTAATGGTAAGTTCTCTGGTGAATGCACTTTCTTCCTTCAGGTCCCATCATGAGCTTTTTTAAATTTCCTCCCTCAGAGCAATTGACCGGTGTTGCAAAGTCGAACGTGATCCCTCTGGGTTCGTTCATGCCTATATGGGCAGCGGTGGAACAAAAGGCCCACCAGCCGCTGCTGATGCTTATGGATGAATGTGTTGCAGCCACCACACCAGAGCTGCAGCCTGGTGCCCAGGTGTACCCCATCATTGGCAACAATGGGTAGGATTCAGCTGAGCCACCTGATCGGGCACAGATTAAATTAGATTTATTAATTTTATTTATCTTTTAAAACAGTTGTCTCCTGGACAGCAAGAGGGGAAGCTCAATGTTCCTGCCCAGGTACCACACCTCCGCCATCATCCTCTACCTCCAGTCGTTCAAGTTTGGTCTGAATGGGGAGGTGAGTTCAGGAAGTGCTCTCAGTGGTTTCAACTTGTTCTTTATTGACTTGATTTGTGCTTTTCAGGTGTACATCCACTGCAACCTGGTTGTCTGGGACAGTGATGTTCTTGATGCACAAAAGAAGGCCTGCCATGTGAAGGAACATGGAAGGTAAAGGTCTTGCGGAGTTGACACTCTGTATTCTAAAGATGCTATATCCAAAAAGATTAGAATGTTTATTCCTGTACTGAATGAGATGAGTTTTAATTGTGGGACGTGAATGTCAACCAGTGTTTTACATGGTTCTCTAAAATACAAGTTGTCTGCAGTTTGTACATGATGACTTTTCTGTTTCAGTTGGGAACTACTTGATGACCCGTCAAGAAGCTCCTTGTGTAACTGTTGTGACTCTGTCTGCACGCCTCGCACCAGAAGATCCTCTGATCAGGGTAGCCTTCTCCAGCACTTCATTTAAAAACGCATGCTCTGGACTTCATGGATAACTAACCCCTCCATGTCTTTGCAGCATCTCTCAGCACGAGTTTCAATTCAGTGTTGGGACCAATTATCATAAGAGATTAAGCTGGCTCATCGCTTTGCTGCTGCCAGGTGTGTGTGGACAGACTTGTACATCATATTCTGTCTTTACTTGGACTAATGTTGCTCTTATTTTGACAGGAAATGGTTGGAACTGATGGAGATCTGGTTACTGCGACGCATCCATAATTTCTGATTCCAAGGACTTGATGTAGCTTATTGGACTTTTTAAAAGCTACTGTAACTTAATGATGAAATAAAAGTAAAGTTTTTATAAGAGCACTGTTTGTGGAAAGGCTTTCATTTGACACTAATAAAAGTTAAAGGAAGAATGTACAGTGTGGTCAATCTTGTCTTAAACAATATTTGAACAGACACATCAAAGTGACTGAAAAGTCAAAAACATTCTTAAGTAGTTTCCCTAAATGTATTAAAATTAAAACTTTAAGTAAACCACTTCAATTTTAATCACACAATCCTTAAAGAAATGGTAAACCTTTAAAGACTGAATTAGAGTTTACCAATAGGCCAAGATATCTGTAACAAAGAAACACTTGATCTCTGATCAGATTTAGCTCAATGGTGTAACTTTCAAAGTCAAACTTTATTGTCAAAACTGCGACATGCACAGGATTGAAATTGCATTTCTCTCTCAGTCCCTCGGTGCAAAAGTAACATTTAAACCCTAAACAATTAAAACCGCATAAAATGAAAATTTAGTACTTTTTTTTTTTTTTAATGGGAGAGTGACAAAGCAGCATATGAGGTTAATGTACACAGTATATGTATAAGTAGCAGTGTAGATAGTATTGATTATAGGCAGATGTAATTAACTAGTTTAACTTTAATCAATGTAAGGTGGAAATCTGCATGGCTTCAGAATCGTATCGTTATGCATTGGGTGAATCTCTGGTTCTGCCTTTAAGCAAAACCTAAAGCTGCATTAAAGCTTTAAACTGGCATAGCCATGTGTCGGAGTCGGAAAATGTTCGGCTCGTCCAAAGGTTTCTACAGTCATCATCCTCCATGTCCAAACTTTTTTTTCTCCCCTTCTAAAATGGTGTCCCTCAAGACATGTCAAAACTACTGTCCCTCCTCTGGACATGTCCAAACTGTCGCTTATCTCCCAGTTCAACTTGTGCTGTACCTCTGACTTATCCATCCTTGTCACTCAGGAGAACCCCAACATCTTCATTTCTGCTACTTCCAGTTCTGTCTCCAGACCACATGACAAGTGGTCTCATCACTGTCTTGTAAACTTTTCCTTTGACCTTCACTTGACACTTATGAAATCCTTCTTCATCCTGCCTGGACTCTCTTCTTCACCTCTTTACCACATTCTCCATTTTCCTGGACAGTGGACCCCAAGTACTTGAAGTCCTGCACCTTTGTGACCTCTGCTCCTTGTAGCCTCACTGTTCCACTGGCCTCCCTCTCATTCACACACATGTACTCTGTCTTACGCTGACTTTCATTCCTCTTAAAGAGCACATGTGTACAGTATATGTATTGAGATGGTAATATGTTCGTCTTGTTACATGTTGCAGATTCAGCTCATTAAACGGCTCCAAATGTGCACTTTGCAGTAATGTACTTTTATCAATTTATTTTGAGAACTGTTTATTTTTGTTTATATTTTGTATCCAAATACTTCCCATTGTGGTATGTAAATGATTTTATTTTATTTTTTGCCATCTTGCTGTGGAAAGTTAAGCAATCCCTTTGTTAAAAATTACCTTTAGGACTCAAAGTACCCTATAAGAGACCAGAACCCTCTTATTAGGCATCTAAAAATCTGGAAATAAAATGGTGCTCCATTAAAAGGGAATAATGTCCACATGTCTGCTAGATCCCAACCAGACCAGAGGCATTTTCCCTTGTCCACATTTTGAATCTGCTTTATAATCAAATTAAAGTTTCTTTATTGTCATTCGCATCACATGTGGTACATGAGGTGGAGCGAAATTGTGTCCAAGGTCCCAGCTACACTCAAAAATATAAAGTATAAAAATAAACTGTATATAAGGAGCTAAGATATACACTAGGTATAGGCTAAGTGAAATGCTAAAAGATACACTAAACAATGCGCTAAACAATATGCTAAAAGATCTATGATATACACTAATAATGTAAAATAACAAAGTATACTAAACAGTAGCCCGAACATGAATCTGCAGCCACGCTGCTGCAATACTGTGAAATAAATACTGATAAATTTTTTCTTTATTACTTTAACTGCATTTGTAATGACACCTACTGGTTTGTGTTTGGAGCTAGCCTGGTTGTAACCAGACCCTGTCCTTCACTTCGCTTCGTACTAGGGTCTGGACTTTTCCCATAGAGAAACGTTTCTTGCTGGAGGCGTGGCCTCTGCTTAGGAACAAAACCATTGGATATTTTGAACAGGGAAAGCATTCTGCTCCCTCCCCTCAGAGCCACCCCCCGTGCACTGGTGAACTTGACAACTGCTCCGCCCCCTGCTCCAGGAGTCCTGCAGCTTTTCTCTCGCTGCACAAACTCAGTGTTTATATGTTATAAAACGTTTTAATACAATAAAATCAAACCATGGATCGCTGGTCCAGCTCACCAAAAGACCAGAAAATCTGCAGGGACTCGGTCAGCAACTAAAACCCGAGTTTAATTCTCGTGACAACCTGAGGCATTTCCGTGTTCATTTTACTCAGCAGGAGGGTGGAGGAGAAGGAGGACGAGGGAGCGATTACTTAACTTTTGGGGGAAAAAAACAAAAGAAAACTCCAGATAAGGGATTAAGCATGGGAAATTAATAAATTTGTGTCACATATAAAACAGTTCTGCATCGCTTTGAATGATGCCGTGCTGGTGAACTTGACAGCTGCTCCGCCTCTTGCAGCTCTCGCTGCGCAAATTCTGTGTTTATATAAAACGTTCAATAAAATCAAACCATGGATCGCTGGTCCAGCTCACCAAAACACCAGAAAATCTGATGGGACTCGGTCAGCAACTAAAACCCGAGTTTAATTCTCGTGACAACCTGAGGCATTTCCGTGTTCATTTTACTCAGCAGGAAGGTGGAGGAGAAGGAGGACGAGGGAGCGATTACTTAACTTTTGGGGGAAAAAAAACAAAAGAAAACTCCAGATAAGGGATTAAGAAGGGGAAATTAATAAATTTGTGTCACATATAAACCAGTTCTGCATCGCTTTGAATGAGAACATGCGCTGCTCGCTGACTGAGCGCTGGCAGAGCCCTTTTATAGGACGCTGCGCGCTGGGACTGGTGGGGGCGTGGGTTAGGGTCCAAAACTCCGCCCCTTCTGTTCTCTGATTGGTCCGAACAAAAATCTACCGGAGAAATCCTAGTGGGTGGGTAAAGTCCCAGACTGTGCAGTGAAGGGAAATGAGAATTGAGCGGAGCTGTGCAGGAAGGCGAGGGCCAGGCTAGTTTGGAGCAAGCCTGGATGGAATTGTGGTCTCTGTGCAGCTCCCAGAGATCAAGTGTCCACTAAACGGCTCCATGTACCTTTCAGAGTTTGTGTGTCGGCCAAATTGTGACGTTAGATGCTTAGAAGATGAGAAGTATCTCATTCTTCCCAATGGGCAACATGGATTTTACCTCCAGGTAAATGTATCCTTCAATGTTGTAATTTACCATCTATGAACTAATGTGACAGGTATTTGTAAAGCTTCATTGAAACATCTTTTACATTTATTCTTCCAGGTTCAGCTGACAGAGACATACCTGGAGCTGCACGCTGGTTATCTGGACACCAACAGAACATCTGGAGTTGGACATTTCATTTGACAAAGACTTTACAGACACAAAGTACATAAAACTCCTCAAGAATATTTACTTTTCAAACATGCTTTCAACATTGGTAGAGCAATCGGTTGCAAAGAAGATTCGGCTCTGCCACAAATACCTTGATCTCTTTAAAATGCAATAAGCACATAAATATTCACAACCCATGAAGAGCACTGTATGAAGATATGGAGAAAATACCAGTCTTTGTTGTTTATTAGTTTTATTAAAAACATAAAACTTCAAAGCATCCCCTTCAGACATATTAACGCCATCCATCCATCCATCCATCCATCCATCCATCATCTTCATGGGGCAGCAGCTTGAGCAGCTCCAGACATCTCTTTCCACAGCCACCTCTTCTGGGAGGACTCCAAGGCGTTTCCAGGCCACTCCAGCGTGTCCTGGGTCTCCTCTCGGTCTACATATTAACATATTACAGTAAAATATACGGACAACAATAAAATGTTTATTTGCCCATAACATTTTAGTTTAGGTGTTGCTTAGTGTCATTATTTTAACAATAATTAAATGATGCGGCTGTAAAAAATCAGAAGTTTACTGGTTTATACTTTAGGTTGTTCAGTTGTACCTCTGTTGTTTTCAGAAAAGGTTCAACGAATGTGATGTGTAAGTTTGTTAAAGTGCAATAATATATATATATATATTTTCAGTTTTCACTTTTTGACATTGTGATGTTTTAAACAGCTGTGCTAGATCAGCCATGACACCGTTCTGTCTAGTTTCATCAAAGTCATCAGGACTTGATCTACAACAGGCAGCCAATGAAACGGGATCCATTAAACATGTGATGGTGGATTATTCGTAAACACTTCTGTGTCATGAAACTACAATATTTTTTAGTTTTCTGCTGCCCTGCAGTCAGTCATAAACACAGGTTGTATTGTAATTACAGAGAAAATCAGAATACAGAAGACAAACAAATTCTAGAATACTGTGACCTCCATACACTTGAAATCATACCTGATGTTCTCGTCACTGTTTTCAATCCTTTTGAGGATCCGGCGTCTCTTCTCCGGTGGTTTATTGTAGTCCAGACACAAAGTAGGATGCAGGTTTTCCTCCGTCTGCCGTTTTTCAACAAAGTGAAATGAGCACACACACAGAGAGTTGTGGGTGGTGTCTTCAAGTTCACATTCTTCTTAATTCCTCATCTGTAGGCAGGAGATGGAAACTATTCGTCTTTTCACAGGAACACTCTTTCAGTTTGGGTTGGTGTTCAAACCTCTGTTGTTGTAGACACTGATTTACTTTGGTCTGGTTGTTCTGCAGCTGCGAACAGCACAGCAGGTATACTCTGGATGGACATTTTCATAAATGTTACGTTTGTTAAATAAATGTCAACAAAACAAAAACAGCGTTTTCTCTGCTCGCTCTGCTCTACGTGCACCACCACTATTTTACTGCTAAGTTTCTCGCATATTCGTTTCTATAGAGGCACCATGGATGGATGGATAGGTTTACACTGCTGGAGGACAAACTGAACACATTCCCTCCCTCTGCTGCTGTTTTTACCTGCTACAGTATTTTCTGGTGTATAGGACTGTGTATAGGTCGCATTGTCCAATTATCACCAATAGATTGGAAAAATCCCTAGATAGGTCGCACCTACGTTTAGCTCTGCTGCAAATGTCTGCCACAGGAGCGCACAGCAAGGCTTTTAAGAAGATTAACACTTAAAAACAATTATTTGTTTGATAAAAATTATAGCAAATATATGTCTGAGCTGAACTTTTCCTTAATAAATGAACGTAATTGTGAAATGAGCTGGATTTAAAAATTTGTTTCACCGAAAGTGATAACAAGCCATATATAGGTCGCACCTGAGTATAGGTCGCAGGCCTTGAAAAAACACATAAAAAGGTGCNTCGCAGGCCTTGAAAAAAACATAAAAAGGTGCGACCTATACACTGGAAAATACGGTACTCTACCTGATTGCATTTGTAATTATTTCTGTCTTAACATGTGTTTTTTACTCTTTCCTCTTAGAAAGTCCATCTGGACCTTTCATTTTGTGTTTGTCTCTCCTTCCTGTCCTCTCAAAGCAGCAGATGTCTGCTCGTCCTGAGCCTGGTTCTGCTGGAGGTTTCTTCCTGTTAAAAGAGAGTTTTTCCTTTCCACTGTCTCCTTTGTTCTTACTCTGGAAGGGAGACGGTGACGAAGTGAAGATTCAACACAATCTGCTGCTTCTTTAGATAAATAATTTTACTAATTGGCTTTTATAATAATGTATGTGAATGTTTTTATTCAGTGCTCTGAAATGACTTCAGTTGAGACTTGGAGCTATAGAAATAAATTGAACTGAACTGAAATCATTCTCCCATGATTCTGTAACTTTTTCCCAAAGCTCTTTGTGATAATATTCCTATCTGCAACTTCACCTGTTTACTACCTGCAGTATGGTGGCAGAAACAATGGCACATATTTATTGCCTTTTGGCGCCAGGTAATTGTCCATGTCTGTCTGTGGACACATCTACAACTGTTTAACGTTTGGAGTCAGCCTGATTCAAGATGGTATCCACAGGCAACTGATCTTTAAAAAAAAATGTAAAAAGTGGCTTTATCCAGACAAGCCTACACTATATAGTTTAAGTTTGATGTGGTAGTAGTTGAGAGTCATTCACAACATAAACTCTGAGTGTGGGCAGAACTCTGTCACTTCAACAGAACATGATCATATTGAAACTCAAGTAAATGGTAAATATGAAGGAACGATCCACAAGAATTCAGGGAATAGGATTGTGGAATGGTTTGGAAGATACTGTTAAGAATGCCAGATCACTGTGTACATTTAAGAGACTGATAAAGACGAGTTTCTCGGAAGAATATGGAAATCGTTAATATATATATCTACTTAATTTGTTGTCTGATTTGATTAAGATGTTTGAGTTTTTATGTTTTTAATTTAGCTATATTGTTATTGTCTTTGTGAATTACATTTTTTTTTATATATAATTTGATTTACATTAGAATTAAGTAAAAAGGGGCAGTTTTCATAAGACTAGTTCTTCTTCTGCCACCTTTCATTTTATTTTATTTACTTATTGTATTGTATGTATAATTGTCATGTTTATATGAAATGAATAAATTTTCCAAAAATAAATAAAAAATAGACTGTAGAGCCTTTCTATCTAACCACGATGTTCAAAGTGCTTCAAGAAAGGTGGCGTGTGATTTAAATTCCTTCAAGGAATATTAGGCTTTTATTTTGAAGGCTGTCTGAGTACCCCAATTTAATTAATCAAAATACCTTCAAAGGTTTTTTGCCCTTTTCCCCCAACATATTAACGTCTAACCAGTAAAGTCACAGACCAATTGTTGACATCAATGAGCTCGCTGTAGCTCCACTGATTGCTGCTGACACCTGGAAGCAGTTTCCTTGATTGACAGGCACCTGTCAGAGAGAATAAAAACACCTGGAGCTGCAGTGAGGGACATGCAGTCATCATGGCTCTCTTCTGGCATTGTGCTGTGCTGTCTTGCCTGGTGGGAATCCTCTCAGCAGGTAAGGTTTTATTGAAGTGCTGTTCTTGATGGTCTGTTTGGTGTAATTTGAGCAAAAACTGCATTTCAAGTCATTTTATTTGTTTTCCAGACATGCAGCTGGACTGCAGGCCTGACCACATGACCCTTGTCTGGATGGACAGCAAGCCTCAAAAGACTGATCCGTCACTCTTCCGTCTTGGTAGCTGCTTCCCCACCAGCGTCTCAAAGAGGGAGGTGGTCTTCAGTGTGGATTTCAGTGACTGCAGCTTTGGGAGACTGGTTAGTAGGATACCTGAACTGTGAAACACTGTAGTGTGTGTGTGTGTGTTAACCAGGTTTTCTCTAGGTTACTGTGGATAAGCTGAAATACACCAATGACCTGATCTACACCTCCTCTCCTGACTCCTATGTGCCTCCCTTCACTCTTCCAGTGGTCTGCTCATATGAAAGGTGACTGATTCAAATCAGAACTCTTCAAGTGTAATGAAGCAAAACTAAATCTCAACCACTTCTCATTCAGGCCTAAAGATTGGTTCCCAATGATCTATGACCCAATATTTTCTACTTATGGAGTGGAGGACTTGGTTTTCCACCTGAGCCTTATGAATGGTAAGTGGATATATATATATAATATATACTGTATGTGTATATATTGGTGTCACACCTTGATTAGAACTCGTGTTGTGCTTGTAGATGACTTTTCAGGCCCTGCTGAGTCCACTAACTTCCCTCTGGGCTCATTGATCCCCATCCTGGCGCGTGTGGAGCAAGAGACCCATCAGCCCTTGTTGCTGCTGCTTGAGGAATGTGTTGCTGCCACCACCTCAGACCTGCAGCCTGGCTCCAGCTTGTTCCCCATCATCACCAATAAGGGGTAGACTTACTCTAGATGTCTTGAAACAAGCGGTACTCTTTGACTCTGCATTAAAGCTGCTATATGTAACTTTTCTAACAATATATTTTTAACATATTTCTTCACTCTGTCACTAGATTGATGTTAGAGAGGTAATCTCTGAAAAAAACTAAAAAAAATATTGTCCCCTTGCTTCTCCAGGTGGTAAATAAGCATTTCTAAAAAGAAAAAGTGACCCGCCATTTTCCAGCCAATAAAAACAAAGTTTGTAACCAGCCAATAAAAACCGAGCTTGAATTTTAACAGACCACAAGGGGGCAGAGCCATATATGGCTCTGAGGATGAGGGATCAGAATGCTTTGCTTGTTATTTTTTCTAAGTGCTGCAGTTCTACAGAAACTGCAGACTGAACCTTTAACTTTCCTCTTTTTCAGATGCTTGGTGGATAGTAAAACTTCACGGTCCAAGTTTGAAACCAGGGATAAAACTTCAGAGCTCAAGCTCCTACTCCAAGCATTTAGATTTGCTTTGGGACAGGAGGTAATGTGTGCCTTTTTTGTTCTCAATGGAGGCCTAACTGGAATAAATGAGTTAAGCATTTTTTTTTTTTAACTTGCTTCCAGGTATATATCCACTGTAGCCTTATGGCCTGGGATCCTGTTAATCTCGACAAAACCAAGAAGGCCTGCCATTATGTGAAGGATCATGGGTAATTTAACTCTGCAAAATCAAAAGTGAAGTGAAAATATAGATTATCATATCACGGCCTGGTCTGTCCTCAGATGGGAGTTGCTGGACAATCCTGTGTACAACGGACTGTGTGACTGCTGTGACTCCACCTGCAATACCAGGAAAACAAGAAGCTTGGACTCTGGTACTAAATGGCACAGCCATTTCTTGAACTGAACAACACTATAGTCTACTGAACAACACTATAGTCTACTAACATGTTCTCTTGTACACAGGAAAAGCTGGTTTGGTGCAAAAGGCTGTCATTGGACCCCTCACCATCACAGACCTGTCCTCCTGAGGAGTTCAGTGGAAATCATGGATTGCAGATTAACTTGACTTTGAAAGTTTTATCAACAATAAGTTGCCAATGTCAGTCTTGTTAAAATAAATTTATTGGTGAAACTTGTAAATATCTTTGAGCTGTGTTAACCCTGAAATGTTGTACTGTATTGTGTAAAATTGCATGCGATGTAAAGCTGGAAAGGTTAAAAAAAAAATTGAACCATGGATAAAAAAAAAGCACAGGTTGGGACACAAGTTTTAATAAAAAGCTCATCTCTCAGAAGCCAAGATGTTCAGAGGATCACAAATTCCACTTTTTTTGTGTGCAGCAATACCAGAATGGTGTTACCCAGCGTAAAATGGCAAAGACTTTGTTCAACTAACATCAAAAGATTATAATCTGGGATAATCGCTGTGCGTAGGGTCAAGGCAGTAAAACTGGATGCTCGCAATCTCTGGGCCTTTAAACATCACTGCACCTCAACATGAATACTGTCAAGGAAATAACAATGGGCTCAGGAATACTTCCAGAAAGCACCGTGCCATACGCAGTTGCCAGCTGAAATTCTACGGTGCAAAGAGGAAGCCATTTCTAAGCAAACTTCGCAGGGGGGCCAGGGGTCATTTAAAATGGAGTGTGGCAAAATGGAAGACTGTTCTGTGGTCAGATGAGTCACGATTTGAAGTTCTTTATGGAACACTGGGACGCCATGTCATCTGGACCAGAGAGGACAAGGATAGCCCAAGTTGTTATCAACGCTCCGTTCAGAAGCCTGCATCACTGATGGTATGGGGTTGCATGAGCGCTTGTGGCATGGGCAGCTTGCATGTCTGGAAAGGCACCATTAATGCAGAGAACTATGTTCAGGTTCTAGAACAACATATGCTCCATCTAGACGTCATCTCTTTCAGGGAAGACCCTGCATTTTTCAACAAGATAATGCCAGACCACATTCTGCAGCAATCACAACATCATGGCTACGTAGGAGAAGGATCCGGTACTGAAATGTCCAGCCTGCAGTCCAGATCTTTCACCTATAGAGAACATTTGGTGCATCATAAAGAGGAAGGTGCGACAAAGAAGGCCCAAGACGATTGAACAGTTAGAGGCCTGTATTAGACATGAATGGGAGAGCATTCCTATTTCTAAACTTGAGAAACTGGTCTCCTCTGTCCCCAGACGTCTGTTGAGTGTTGTAAGAAGGGGGGATGCCACACAGTGGTAAAAATGGACTTGTCCCAACTTTTTTGGGATTTGTTGATGCCATGAAATTTTGAAACATATTTTTCCCTTAAAATGATACATTCTCTCAGTTTAAACTTTTGATCTGTGATTTGTGTTCTATTCTGAATAAAATATTAGATGTTGGCACCTCCACATCATTGGATTCAGTTTTTATTCACAATTTGTTTAGTGTCCCAACTTTTTTGGAATCCGGTTTGTACAAGTGACCTTAAAATTCAAAGGTTACCAAAGTGGGGGGGGAATACAAGACTAACAAAATGGCGTATGGACCATTCCATTGATCAAAATCTGATGTTTCTCTACAATAGCACTAGTATCTTTAAATGCTCAAAGCACTTTCAATACAATTTGTGCCCTAACCCATTCATACAGCATTCTCCTCAAAGAATAATCAGAGCTTCAGTTGCCATTCACACATGATCTCGTGTCTGTCATTTTTGTCCCCTATGGCCAGTCATAAAATTCAGGGTGCTAATGATCCATCGTTAGGCTGATGGTCCTCCTTGATCATGTGAGCAGCTGGTTTTGGCTGTCAGCAGCAAACTGGTTGATCCACTGTGAGAGGGTGCTATTTATAAGACTGAGCTGAATATACAGCACATCAGTCTGAAGAAGTCTTTCGGATGAAAGACAAAACGTTTCTACAATTTTTTGTTTTTGTTTTGTTTTTTTGAATGTCTAGAGGAGCAGACTTAACTTTTTTAGACTTTGTATATATGTAATGATTGTTCCATATTTAATCTATTGTATTGAAGTTTGGGGGAAAGCATGCAAAACAATTACAAACTCTATTTTTATTTTACAAAAAAGAGCTAGAAGAATTAGTGCTATGGTCACCCAACAAATATATTATTTCATCAGTTGAAATGATTACAATTTTATGATTTGGTTGATATAGCATTTTACAAGTCATGTATAAAGCTCATAAAAATATTGCCCCCAAATATTCAATTGAATTTTGTTAAAAATGGGAGTCATTAGTACCTTAAGGGAATGGAAATTTTAGTAAACTTCCATTTACAATTAGTTTGAAGGAGCTGCGTAGTATTTCAGGGTCTATGTTTGTGGAATTGCCTTGATATCACCACAAAAATTTCTAAAACAATTTATATGTAAAAAGATGATTAAGTTAAATTGTTGGGAAAGTATAGTGCCATCTAATATTTTTGTTTTCACTTTGGAGATGTTCAATCCTAAATTGTTGTTTGTTTCTAGATTTTTTTTTCTTTTAATAAGGGGCATATATATTGCATTGCATTCTCTAATCATGTCTCTCTTTTAAATGAGTCCCCGAAGTTCAATGAGATTACTGTATAAATAAAGGTTGAATGAATGAATTTTTATTATTATTATTATTCTTTCCGCCCCCTTTTGATTTAAAGTTTTTTTCTTTTTGATGGATCCCGACTTAGTTTCTCAGGATCCCGACTTAGTTTCTCAGGATTATTATTTTTTATTTTCTCCCCATGTCCCTTTAGGGGCTCCGTAGTTTTGTTTCTTTTAAATGAACGAATAAATAAAAATAAATAAATTGAACTAGTTTAACGGTCGTCCACGTCCCTCCACCAATCAGAGCAGCGAACCGATCCAGGAGGCGTGGCCACGAAGTTGCACCTTAAAATAACGGATCATCAAAAACAACGGAGCTCCGACAGGTAGAGTGCGCGCGCGCGCGTGTATGTTGTTCAAACACATGTATTAAGGTTTTGAATGAATTATTTTAGTTTTTAAGTGTTTGATTTTAGATGGTTTGTCTAGCTAAACAGAACTGCAACTAGCTAAAACTTTACTGGCTAAAAGTGTACAAGAAAAGACGTAGCCTCACTTCCGGTTTGAACTAAATCACCAATTTTACAATGAAAGCTTGTTTACTTGTTTTGTTTTTATTGACTTGGAGCCATAGCAAGCAGAAAATAATCTGATAAATAAACTTAAACATACAGCCATTTTGAAATAGGGTTTGATGGAAACATAATGAACTTGTTCTCAGAACAAGTTCATTATGTTTCTGTGTTGAGAGTTAAAGTCCAAATGGACTGATTAGCTAGTGGCTAGTTGGCTAGTCCGAGCGTTTAAGAGAGAACATTTTAAACTTTACACCAGAAATACCTTTTTAAAGAGCTACAAAGTTTACATTAATGAGTATTAGTATTTACATATAAATATACAGTATGGTTAAAAAATACAAGAGCTAATAATAACAGCAGTTTAAAGTAGCTGATATTTAGCTGTATGCTACGAAAAAAGAAAAATCAGTGTTCCCAAATTGAATTAAAGCTTTTTTTTATTGGAAGCAGCTAAAACTGACAAAGAAAAAAAAAATGCTGATTCAGTTAAAAGTAGTGGAGAAATAAGAAGCTATGACAATTTTAGATGAATAAATAAGACACAAACTTCCGATGACCGGGTCAGATCCTGATTCCAGAGCTCCGGAACATTTCAGGTCAATGAATTTTCATGCAAGTTGCCCAGAATGTAGAAGAGTTTATAATAAATTCATATGTAGATACTATTCATTTTCTGAAGTGGATACCATCAACATTTGAAGCTAGTTCATGCTAACCTTTTATAACATGATGCCAGTATCACGTAATGCATTTAATCTGTGTCAGACATCCCTGGCAGAGGTGCCTCATGCTTCACCAGAAGAGCTACAGCTAGCTGCTGCTGCACTTACTTAACCATGTAAATGATAATGTGTCAAACTCTAGGCCCGAGGGCCAAATATTCAGATTCAGTTTACAGTATTATTGCCATAGTTATTGAACAGGATTCACAGACTAGGAATTTGCTTCGGCATAACGGTGCATAAAATATAGAAACATAAAACATAAAAAAACATAAACCATAAAACATCAATACAATATTCAGTGAACAAAACCTACTAAGAAACAGCGCAATTAGAGTGGTGCAATCAAAATACAGTGATACCGTGATTCCCATATGGCTCGTGTTGCCGTCTTATCTGGCCCCCAAGATGATATTCTAAAAATAAAATACTTTTGTTGCTTCTCATTTTACTTAAAAGCTTAGCAGATTTATTCTGCAGACCTTATGACAGTTGGCCCACTTTAAATTTTTCTGTAACCTTTGATTTTGATATGGAAAAAGTGACAGAGAATGTCAAACGAGACTGTTGAAAGTCTTGTTGAGGAAACTGCAACCAAGAAAAGATGTCGGGTATCTGATATATTCACTGAACTTGGCCCTTGGTTTGAAAAAGGTTTTACATTTTGTCCCCCTTTTGTAACTGAGTGAGGTGTAGAGGGTCAAACATGATCCCCTGTAAAAGTGTGATGAATCAGAGATCCGCCCATAAACTGGTCTGTGACTAGTTAGTGAACAATAATCCCAAGAGTCTCCAAAATGTCTCAAAACTTCTGTCGGGGTTCTCTTGCCTCACACGAGTCTCAAAGCTCACAGTCCTGATGTGAACGTGTTCAGAACATTGTGGGACAAGTTTTCTCCAAACAGTCACCAAGAGAAGGAAGGGAGCGCAGAGGTTAGAGAAGGTGGGCCTGTGATCGGATGGGGGGAGCTGACTCGCTGTGGGAGCACTGTTCCTGCAGATATTTTTCTCCCCATCCCTCAACACGCACCTCCGCCCTCTTCATCTTAAATTAATACATGTAGGGAATTTGGGTCTCGGGTGTGCTGCAATGGTTTTACATCTCTGTTGTTAAGAGCACCTGGGACTCAATTTTATATACACTTTAGACATTCATTCATAAACATCTTCATAAAAGTCACATATAGGGAATGGAGTGAGCACTATGGCTATGGGTGGCGGGATGACATCAATCTCGCCCCCATGCCTATGCTCACTCAACATTATGCATCTAGACAATTAGGGCCTGGGTTAGAGTTGGAGTGGAGGGGAAACTGGTATAATGCCAGCCTTTGCTCCTTCTCTTTCCCTTTTAAATACACTTTACAACAACACTCACCAACAGTACATTTGGGGACGGGGGTGTGTGTGTCGGGGTCTTGATTTGTTAATTTCAATTTTATTTATTTATGTATTTATGTATATATGTATATATGTGTATGTGTGTGTATATGTGTATATATATGTATATGTATATGTGTATGTGTGTACAGGTAGTCCCCGACTTACGAGCGCTCTGACCTACGAGGTTCCGGACTTACGAGCTGGTGAATTTTTGGAAAAAACGCAAAAAATACAGAGTTTTTCTGTGTTTTTTCACCACAGTTCGTTAGCTAAACATGTGGACACACGTTTCCGATCATTTTTATGCACTCGTAAGCAGTTTTTCGATGAAAAACGAGTGTTTGTAGTCGCGCTAGCAAAACCGTTCCAACTTACGAGCGAAATTCCGGACTTACGAGACACGTGGCGGCCGTTCCGAATTACGAGATTTCCGTGTTACGAGCAACTCGTTGTAACGGAACTCGCTCGTAAGTCGGGGACTACCTGTATATATATGTGTATATACAGTATGTATATATGTATATATGTATATAATTTATTTATTTTTCTCTTACCCCCCTGGTTGCCTGGCGGACATTCTGGGGGTGGGCCGTCAGGGGTTGTGCTGGGGTGTGGGGGGGTTCGGGGCCTGCGGGTTCGCCGTGGGCGGGGCTGGCAGTGCGCTCCCTCTGGGGCTGCTTGGACTCGGGTGTCCTGTCCTGTCCTGTCGGCGGGGCGCGGGGTGGGCCGGATCTTGGATGTCTGCTGCTCTCCACCCCAGAATGAATGGGCCTACCTCCTGGGTTTGGATGTGGGCTGCCCCATGTAGGGAGCAGGTACATGTCTTGGACCTAGGGGGTATAGAGTGTGCATCGGGATTATGAATGGAGCGTGTCGTTATTGTTTGTCTTTCTGTGACTGAGGGTGAGGATGAGGGTGGGTCTGAATGAGTGTGTCTGTGTATGAATGTTTAAGTGTCAGGCTGGGACTTGGACTGCCCCCTCTCTGATACTTCTGAGGCTACCTAGTGTCGCGCTCCTGCCACGTGGCCCCCTGGTGGGTGTTCCTCTGCCTGCGGGCGTGCTTGGGGCCCTCACTATCTGGGGCTGGGCGTTTGTCGGCTCGGCCTGGTGGCTGCCTGGTGGGGCTCGGGTCCTCTGGTCCTGTCGGGTCTGGACCTGAGGGATGGGCGTCCCCGGTGCCCGGGCCTCGGTGACCGGCCCTGGGGCTACGTCGGTGCAGCGGGCTCCGGCGGGGGCCTGTGTATTTGTCGCTGTTGACCCCGGGGGGTCATTGTGTGTGGTCCCTGGTGGGGTTCGTCCGGTTCTTCCCCTTGGTCGGATCTGGGGAGTGGACGAGTGGCTCGTCCTGTTCGGGTGGTCCTGGGGACTCTGGGCTCGGGGTCCTTCCTGGGGTCTTGGGCTTTGATCGCCCCTTCGTCTGTCTCGGGCTTTGGGGGGACGGATCTCTGATGCTTCACAATCGCTACTAAATGTTCTATTGGAGGAACCTTATTCACTTATGCATGCTCACAACCACACACAAATGGATGCAGGGATGTATATGTAGATATATGTAGATGGGTATATAAATGAATATAAATATATATGTATGTATACTGTATATATATTTGTAGGTATGGGTATGTGTATTTATAGAAATCTACTGCAAGGTCATGAATATTATCAGTCTTTATGCTTGTATGTTTCGTTGCTGTGTTCTGTCATGTGCTTTGCAGGATTGTGGACGGAGGTTTGGTGTGTTTGCCTTGTGCTCTTTTTGTGGATAATTGTTGTTTTGTTGTCTCACTTTCTCTTTTCTTTCTTTCTCTCTATTAAAAAAAAATAAAAAAATAAAAAAATAAAAATAAATAAAATACATATTGGAGTGAGAGGATGGCTAT
>JBBPBX010025244.1:24776-39038 GCA_038048925.1 Garcialebias charrua | reverse complement strand
GAGTGGTGAAGGCTGCACAGAAGTCTGTTGGAGTCAGTCTCCCCACCATCACAGACATTTACACTTCGAGATGCAGGAAAAAAGCCACCTGCATCATGAAAGACCCCACTCACCCAGCACACACACTCTTTGCCCCACTCCCCTCAGGACAGAGGTTGAGGAGCATCAAATGTAGAACCACTAGACTGAGGAACAGCTTCTACCCTGAGGCTGTTAGACTCATGAATAAATAAATAATAAGAATAATCACTGTGAAATATCACATCATGCTGATGCTGATCTGTTTTCTTGTTGCTGTGTTCATCTGTGACCATCTGCTCATAAAGACTCATGTTCGTGCTACTGTTTGTAATGACGTTTTACTATTACATTAGGGCTTAGTGTATTTCTAGTTGGATGTTTTTCTTAGTTCATATCCTAGATGTTATTACTGTTTTTCTCTCACATTTTGTTGTTGGATGTAACTGAGACCCTGCGTACATAATCTCATTTCATCGCATGTACTACATGCGGTGCAAATGACAATAAAGACTCTCTGACTCTGACTCTGTCATGGCCCCCAACTGCAATTCAGCAAATGACCGCACCGGTCCACTGGGGTGCTGCAGTCGCCTGCAAGCCCAGTCCGTGCACACGTGCCGAAAAGGAAAAGGCCAATAATGCTGCAGAAGTTGTCAATAAATGTCGTCACAATACAAACAATGCACCCTGGCTGACTCGGATAATTTTTCCTCGTGCCCAAGAGAGTCTGGACCTCATGAATTGGTCCCGATCTGTAGGTGCTGAGCAGAAAAATAAAAATGTTAAAGATAAAAGCACTCAAACTGAGACAGGCTTTCCAGCCTGTAAAACCAGCAGGCCACATAGACGTAAGACTACTAAATGGTAGCTTATTTATATAGCGCTTTCTAGCCCCCTGTGAGGATCCCCAAAGCGATTTACAATACCAACCATCCACCCATTCATACACGCATTCATACACCGGTAGCGGCAGACTGCCATGCAAGGCGCCTTTCCAGTCCTACCGGGAGCAACTCGGGGTTAAGTGTCTTGCCCAGGGACACAATGACACATGGTGTGGGGAACAGGGACACATGATCAGTGGATCTGAAATATGTGACCGAGTGCAATGCACAAGCCCAGCTGCACCTTCGATTTGATTTGATAGGTTAGGTTAGGTTACTTTATTTATACCCAAGGGTAAATTTGGTTTGCAGTGGTACAAAGCATACATCCATCCGTGCGCACACACAAATAAAAACAGAGTAAAAACATTTAGTAAAAACGAGATGAGATGTTCGAAAAAAGATGTTCACATCCTTGATAGAGAGGAACGATGGTTTGAGAGAGGAGTAAAGGAGGCCATCTTTGTGAAAAGAAACCGTCCATCATTAAACAGGGGTGGAGGCCTCTGGGTTCAACTGTCTCCCTCTTACAATGCTGTTATTGCTAGTATCACTCAGCCCTCTGTGAATAGCAAACAACCATCAGGGTGCTAATTCATTCAACCTTTATTTATACAGGCTAGCCTCGTTGAGTCACGGGGACTCATTTACAAGAGGGACCTGTCTCACTCACACCAAACAACCATCCACTCTCACACTCACACCTAGGGTCAATTTAGAGTCACCAATCAGCCTAACAAGCATGTTTTTTGGTCTGTGGGAGGAAACCGGAGTACCCGGAGGAAACCCACGCATGCACGGGGAGAACATGCAAACTCCACCCAGAAAGGCCCCGGACCGGGATTTGAACCGGCAACCTTCTCGCTGAGAGGCAGCAGCTCTACCAGTTGTGCCACCGTGCTGCCCATCCATTGATCCATTGTTAGGCTGATGGCCCTCCTTGATCATGTGAGCAGCTGGTTTCAGGCTGTCATCAGCCAACTGGTTGATCCACTGTGGGAGGGTGCTATTTATAAGACTGAGCTGAACACAGCAACTCAGACTGAGGAAGTCTTTCGGACGAAAGACGAAACGTTTCTACATTTTTTTTGCTCTGTTTTGTTTTATTTTTTGAATGTCCAGAGGACCAGACTTAGCTTTTTTAGATTTTTCTACCTGGATTATTGAGCATGCATCAGAGTATTTAGTAAAAACACTTCAAAGAAACCATAAACAGATAATGTTGCACATAACGGTGTTAAGGCTCCCCAAATGATATTTAAAATGAAAAATAAAAAACATTTAACCACTAAAAGCGTCAACATTATTTCAGTTTGTTCATTTCAGTAACAGCAGTGGGAACAAAGCTATTTTTAAAACGTGTTGTCCTACATTTAGTAACTAAAAACCTCCGACCAGAGGGAAGAAGCTGAAACTCTCCATACAGGGGATGAAGGACATCTTTTAAAACAGAAGAAGCTATCCTCTGTACCTGACTAACGTACATGGATGTAACTGAGGTTTGGGTTCCTCCGGTCAGTTTGGATGACAGCTTAACAATCTGCTGAAGGGAATTCTTTCCTCTCAGTGTAGTGTGACCAAACCATGACACCAAAGAAAATGTGATGTTTATTCATTCATTTTAAAAGAACAATACAAAACAGTTTTTTCAGATACAAGAATACAAGTAGGATAAAATGAAAGGAGCAGAAAGAAGATGAAATCTTATTATATCTGCCCCTTATTTCAGTTTGTTCAACCAAAGATAACCTTCAAACTACATCACAAAATGAATAACTCTACTAAATTTTTCTAACTGTAATACACAAACACACTAAGCTACATCATATATAGTTTTTGAGCAAGTCCTTTTTGACCTTTTTCTTAAATGTATACATTGATTTTGCATTTTTAACATCACTCTCCAGAACATTCCACAATCGAACTCCCTGAATTGAGGTAGACCGTCCCTTTAAGCTGGTTCTGAATTGTGGTTTGATGAATATCTCTGTCCCTTTGAGATTGTAATAACTTTGTCTTTTTATAAAATTTCTTTGGATATTTAAAGGTAATGTGTTATTATGAGCCCTATACATAACTGATAAAAATACTATATTCTACCAATTCCTGGAATTTCAATAAATTTAGCTGAAGAAACAAGGTGTTTGATGGGTGACTGAAATGTTTTCTGGTGATTACTCTTACAGCTCTCTTTTGTAAAATAAAAAACTTTAAATAACGACCCCTCATCGGGAGGCTTTCAGCTCCGTCATAAAACTGCAGAAAAGCACTCTGACTCCACCACAGATTACCGTATTTCTGGTTTACGAGTCATCACCATTTTGTTCAAGGCATGTCCTTCAGGGAAGCATATCTCTTCAATACGCTCTTGTACGGAGAGCTCTCAACGGGGTCAGAGAGTGACCCTCATGCTCTGCCGACACCCCTTGGGCCCCTTCAAGTCAGCCAGGCCCTGCGCGCTGTACGCGGTACTAAAAATGCGTGCTCCGCAAATATGGCTAAGCAAGCAAACATGCCCTGCCCCCCTTGGGTGAACAGGGAGGACACTGATCAGCTCAGGGTGTCCAACAACCCTGGGGCCCCAGAGGGACCCTTCAGTGTCCACAACAGACGTCCCACTGGGTCGAGCATTGTCCTGCATGTTAACTAACACGGCCGTATCCAAGGGGCGATGGGGAATGGTCCACAGAAGAGACTGGACTGCCCAAGGCCTCTGGAAACAACAGGACACGAGATTTCTCATCAGCTTCCTGGAATTGAGGCCAGTTCACCTATCTGTGAAACACAAGCCGCTCATGTAGCGCACCCTAGGGCTATTGTCACGGAAGGTGACATGCACCCCCGGGTAGCTCAAACCATGAGACAGAGGCTCTCTCAGGAGGGCCTCTTCTAACCCCAGAACAGAGGCGGAACCAAAGGCTTGTGGACCAGATCTGGCCATGGTGCAGCCGGGCATTCGTAGGTCTGTCCGCCTGCAAAACCTGCACGCTCTACGACCTATGCCTCTCACTAAACGAAGCAAACACAGATGCTCTGGCCCACGGCTGGCCAGCAGGGGAGCTGCGTTGCACCTCTCCCCCTCCCCACCTCCAATTCAGGTGACGCGGGAACACACATGCAAGGTAGACGCCTCCCTAATATTGTTGGCCCCCAGGTGGCCATGAGGCCCATGGCCCTCGGAGGTGTACTCAATGCTGATACCCTAGCAGCTGTTCCACAACAGGGACCTGCTGACTCAACCACACGAGCAGCCTCTCCACTTACGTCCAGGACTGTGGCAGATCTCAGCATGGTTGCTGAGAGGGACAAACTGATGGCCTCAGGCCTTCCCAACAACATGATAAACACAATCCAGGGAGCGAGAGCTGTGTCAACACAGACTCTCTACGCTCGTAAATGGTGTGTTTTTGAGGCTTGGTGCATGGAAAGGAATATTGTCCCATATTCCTGTGACCTGGTCCAGCTTCTTACCTTTCTACAGGACCTGCTGGAAAAAGGCCGCTCATTTTCCACCATTAAGGTGTTTTTGTCAGCCATCTCGGCATGCCACGAAGGCTGGGGGGGGGGACACCCGGTGCACACCCTCTCATGATACGGTTCATGAAGGGCGTATTGAGGAAAAGACCCCCCAGCAGGACTCTGGCCCCTGACTGGGATCTCCAGTTAGTCCTGAATGCTCTTTGTGAGCCCCCATTCAAACCTCTGAGCAACATTAAGATAGGTTTGCTATCTTATAAAACTGCTCTACTCTTGTCTCTTTGCTAAACGTGTAGGTGACCTCCACACTTTATCTGTGCACCCAATGTGTACAAAGTTTGCCCCTGATGGGTCAAAGGTTACCTTACGCCCTAACCCCACATATGTCCCAAAGTTTCTAACTTTGAATCCCAGATGTCTGGACTTTGAACTTTCTTCATTTCCTCTTGCTCCCGTCCTCACTGAGGAACAGAGGAGGTTGAGAGCACTCTGCCCCATCAGGGCCTTGGGTGCTTACATTGAAAGAACAGCTATTTGGAGGAAAACAAACCAGCTCTTTGTATGTTTTGCCAACCCGGATGCTGGCAGGGCCCTGTCAAAACAGTGCCTCTCACACTGGGTGACTGAGGCCATTAAAAGGACGTACAGTAACAAAGGTCAACAGGTGCCCTCTGGAGTACATGCCCAATCCACTCGAGGCTTGTCCGCCTCGTGGTCACTGTTCAAGGGCGTACCAGTTGCAGACATCTGTGCAACTGCAAACTGGAGTTCAACAAACCCGTTTGCAAAACATTACACTTTGGACGTTACTGCATGTGACGTCACTCAGGCTGTCCTCTCTAACACACAGTAGAGAGCGGCCGAGAGATGCCTAATGTATAAAGGCAGAAGTTCTCACAAGCATGCATTTTACTGAGCATTTCAAGGGTGTGAATGAATTACGTTCCCATAGCAATAGTGTTGCATGGAGTGAACCTGACTGATAAAGGGAAATGAAAGTTATGCACCATAACTCATGTTCCCTGAAGGAAGGGAACGAGGTACAACACAGTTGGCCCTTTTCAATGCCAAAGCTCGGTGAAGTGCACTTGGAGACCGGTTGGATGGGCGCTAGCATCTTAAGTACCCAGAGGGCGGGGCCTCTGAGGTGACGCTGACGCCCACTGTCGTAAAGGCGTGAATGTATTCCTTCAGGTAATCGCGTGGGGGCGCAATTCCCATAGTAATGCTTTAACAGATTAACCGAGTTATCGACAGATTGAGTGCTTTGACTTCTATCGAGGCTTTTTTGTCCACATCGGGAACCCATAGTGACGTCATCACGTCGCGGTAACGTCAGTACGTCACATCACGTGACGAGCGCGGTAGCTTTTAGCTTTTAGTAGACGCTTCAAAATGGATTCCTTTGTGCGCACGGATGTGTATGGAGCTGGTCCAGTCTTGTCAAAAAGGTAAAAATGTGTCGTGTTTTATTATTATGAAACTTTGCTGCACATTGAATCAACTTCTGTCACCACCGTAGATTGTGACAGGAGGGGGCGGTGTTGGATTGCAGGTCACATACAACACGGCCGAAACGGCTTCCTCTCTCGTTTCACAAACAAAACGCAACAAATATTAATCTCTCTAGACCTATTAAAAACCTATAAACACATTCATCTCTAAAAGTAAACCTAAATTGCACAGCACTGCAGGCTGTGCTGCCGTGTGGCCCCATTTGTTTTTTAAGTTTCGGTTTCAGCGCCGCACGGTACTTTCACTTTTAATATTAATAGTTAATAATTATAATTAAACTAATAGTTTTGTTTTTCCTGTGACTTATCTGCAGTATGATAAATGATAGGAGCATAATAAATGCTCCCAATGTTTTGTTGGTCTTTTTTTTAGTTTTTGTGGTAATTAAGTTTTTATGCATTTTTATATATTTATTTATTTTGCATCTATGACATCATCGACTAATCGAGCACTAATCGAGATTTTTTATGTTAATGTCGAGTTTAAAAATGATGTACTCATTCAACCCCTATCCCATAGAAATAGTGTTGCACCTCGTTTCCTCTAGGGAACATGAGTTATGGTGCATAGCTTTCAGTTTTATATTACTTTATAACTTTATAATGTTTTATTTTATTTTATATTGTATTGTGAGCAGTAAAAACCTCTGAAGCAATCAGGCTGTTTATGTTTTAAGGCAAGTAAGTGAAAATTGAATTATGTATTAGTATGATTTAAACAAGGAGGGAGTAGTAGTGCAGAGGTTAGAGAAGGTGGGCCTATGATCGGAGGATCCCCGGTTCAACTCCATGTACGTAATAAAGTATTAAAAAAAGAAATGTGGGTGGGATAAGTGAAGCACCCACTCCTGCCCCCACCCTCATTTGACCCACTCTGGGCTCTTGAGCAAAGCCCTTAACCCCCACCATCTGTTCCTCTGGACACTCTAGATAGCAGCTCTCTGCTCCACACAGAGGGCTGTGGTAGCTTGGTGATCTGTGGTTGTGTCAAGAAGGACATCTGGCGTAAAACTAATTGCCAAGTCTTTGTGCAACTTGGTTTGCTGTGGCAACCAGTGGCGGGCCGTGCATTTCACACATAGGCCTTCTGTAGTGCTCCGTCTGAATCAATCCAAGCCTCAATAACTATTTTATGGCTATAAAACTTCTACTGCAGGTACAGCTGCGACACACATAAAAAAAGCATCAAAAATAACCTGATAAAACTGCAATATTATTTACCATACCATACCATACCATTTTATTTATAANAAAATAACCTGATAAAACTGCAATATTATTTAGGAATATAGCAACATTTTACTCACCAAAAATCCTGATTATTTGTTATTACACTGTCTTTAATATTATATTAATAATTGATAATAAATATTTAATATCCCCAGGTAATAATTTGAGGTCACAGCTTCTGTTATGATCTTGTCTGATATTAGACAGAGTTTTGTGTGAGACAATAAAAAGATGGCAAAAATGCTGAACAGGACACATAATGTATTATAAAATTATAAAATGAATAAATAAAATAAAAAAAATGTTAGTTGAACCTTTGAAATTTTGAGTTTTTTGTAAACGCAATGACAATTTACAGACATATGAAAGGGAAAAAACAAGATATAAAATGAAAGGTAGCAGATGAAAAAAAATCATATTTGCTCCTTCTTAAAACAAAATAAATTCAAACAATCAATTCAAACAATAATTATCTATAAATAATATAACAAAACTCACCAGAGGTGTGGAACAAACTAGCAGTTATTTTGGGACATGCAGAAAGTTGTACCATGATGTGTCACCGCTGAATCAGGCCATTCTTCTTAACACATGAGCTCCTGCTTCGTGTTGTTTCCAGCAGCAAACACCGCAGTAAAGTTAGTTTGAAGTTGGACGGAGCAACGCAGTGCTGAAGACGCTGACACGGAGCTTGAATATCCAACGTCCAACTTGAAACTAACTTCACTGCGGTGCAGCAAACAGTAAACAAAGTCCGTTTCCTCTCTTTCATTACATCCAATAACACAGCAAGTTTGGACCATTGCAAAACTGTAAAAACCTATTTAGATTCTAAAAAAAAATTGCGAAAAAGCTTACTGTATTTTAATGGCCAGCCCCAGAGCCTCTGGCCAGCCCGAACCGACTATCAACTTCCGCGCCGCGGGTGTGACGTCACACGTTGACTATCCAATCAAAGCGGGTGAATAGCTGACATTTCCGTGTTGGTTGCGGTGAATACTCTTGGTGACGCGATTAGCATCAGGTCTCGCCAACTCAAAATCTGATTGGTTGAAGCAACAGCTTGGATAGCGCTGCAGTGAGAAGCGGAGCTGAGAGAGAAGGCTTCTAATCTACCTAGCAACAAGTAGTGGCTAAAATGTGATTGGTTAAAGGCTTAAATATTAAAATACAATTTGGAAGCAGAGCAAACAGGGGGGAAGCAATGAAAGGAAGCGGTCAGACCATTTGGAATTATTTAATACGTATTCATGGACAAAATATAATAAAAATAAAAAATATACATTTTTAATTTTTAATTTTAATTTTAAATAATTTTAAGGCCTTCTCTGAAGGCCTTGCAGGCCCTGAGGGTCCACCACTGGCAACCCATATCACAGTGAGCAGCCGAAAGAAGAAAACAAAAGTTTGATTTAAACAACCCAGAGTACCATTTGTAAATGCATTCATCTCCTGTGATTGCTGGCTGTTCTCCAAAGCTTTGAAATATATGAAGATGTCTACACCTGATTATTTTGGTAATCTCTTTTTTTCCATGACACTTATATCCTTCACAAGGATAGTAGTAGGCAGTGCCTTTGTATTTACAGGACAACATGAGCTATCCACCAATAGCTCCTGGTTTACTAGTGGGTTTGGGCCTTTTACCCACATTGGACAGTTGGCTATGAAATAACCAGGCTTACTACAGTAGATATACAGTACTGTATTCCTTTGCTAAGATCCAGTGTTGTCTCTCCTTTGGCTTGAAGCATGTGTGGCCAATCTGCATTGGTTCAGGATCTGGCCCTGGCATTTGTACACAAACAAAAAAGCCATAATGACAAAGAAAAATGTAAATTGAAAAAGGAATCACTAACCATCTCAATAAAAGTAATTAAATAGAGTCAGTCCACTAAAGCTGATGGGTGAATTCAAAAATTGTATAAAAAAACGCTCAAGATTTTGAGGAAAATATATTGTGGTGTAAATACATCAATACCCCTAATATAGCCGTTCAAAGAAATGAAGATAAACACCACTGGCTACAAATTTAGTACCTCTTGAGTAAATCTGCTGCCATCACTTGTATCCGATAGACAACTTCTTTAAGAGCATTAGCAGTTTAGGAGGAGAGCTTGGATGTACATACTGTATATGTAAGTATATGCTGGTGAAGATGTAATGTAGATGTAAGATGTATGTAAGTATAGTATTATTTATTTGCTTGTTGTGATAGTTTATGTTTATTAAATTTGTTCATTTTTTTTACAAAAGAAACACAATACAAGACAATCCCATTAATGATACGTACACAATGTAAAAAAATGAAAGGTAGCAGAAAGAAGAATAAATCTTATTATATCTGCCCCTTTTTTCAAACAATCAGATTAAACAATAATAATCTTTCACCAGCAGTACAAAATGACTAACTCTTTCTAATTTTCTAATACTAATACTAATACATAACTAATAATTGATACAATACACATTACGCTAATTCATATATATTTTTTCAACAAATTCCTTTTGATCATTTTCTTAAATGTAAACAGTGACTTGGCATTTTTAACTACATTCTCCAAGCCATTCCATAATCTAATTCCCTGGATTGAGGTAGAACGTCCCTTCAAACTAGTTCTGAATTGTGGTTTTACAAACATCTCTGTCCCCTTAAGATTATAACAACTTTGTCTTTTAACAAAATTCATTTGGACATTTAAAGGTAATTCATTATTCTGAGCCCTATACATATATTTGATAAAATATTATAATCAACCAAATCATGGAACTTCAATAATTTCAGTTGATAAAATAATGTACTGGATTAGGGCTGTGCGATATGACGATATATATCAGAGTCAGAGTCAGAGTCAGAGTGTCTTTATTGTCATTTGCACCGCATGTGGTACATGTGATGAAAACGAGATTATGTACACGGGGTCCCAGTTACATCCAACAACAAATGCAAGAGAAAAACAGTAATAACATCTAGAACTAACTAAGAAAAACATCAACTAGTAATACACTAAGCTTAATATAGTGGGAATAAACAGCAGCACGAACATGAGTTTGTATGAGCAGATGATCACAGATGAACACAGATGAACACAGCGACAAGAAAACAGATCAGCATCAGTATGATGTGATATTTTGCAGTGTTTATATTTTTTATTTTTATTTATTTATTCATGAGTCTAACAGCCTCAGGGTAGAAGCTGTTCCTCAGTCTAGTGGTTCTACACTTGATGCTCCTCAACCTCCGTCCTGAGGGGAGTGGGGCAAAGAGTGAGTGTGCTGGATGAGTGAGGTCTTTCATGATGCAGGTCGCTCTTTTTCTGCATCTGGAGGTGTAAATGTCTGTGATTGTGGGGAGACTGACTCCAACAGACTTCTGTGCAGCCTTCACCACTCTCTGCAGAGCTTTCCTCTCTTCAACTGTGCAGCCTCCATGCCACACGTTGATGCTGGAGCACAGGACACTCTCCACTGCACACCTGTAGAACGAGGTGAGAACTGGGCTGCTCAGACCAGCACGTCTCAGCCGTCTGAGGAAGTAGAGTCTCTGATGACCTTTCTTGATCAGGCTGGTGGTGTTGTTGCTCCAGCTGAGGTTATCATTCATGTGTACACCCAAGTATTTGTAGCTGGAGACCACTTCCACTGCAGACCCACCTATTTTCAGTGGGGCGTGGGTGTGTTTGTTCCTTCTGAAGTCCACAATCATCTCCTTTGTCTTCTTCACATTCATGTGAAGATTATTCTCTTTGCACCAGCTCTCCAGGTGTTCCACCTCCTGTCTGTAGCTGGACTCATCATTGTTTGTGATGCATCCCACCACCGCTGTATCATCTGCAAACTTAACAATATGACAGCCTGGAAGTGTGGCTGTACAATCATATGTGAGCAGAGTGAACAGAAGGGGGCTCAGCACACATCCCTGAGGAGAGCCAGTGCTGAGGGTTATGGTGGAGGAGGAGAAGTTGTGGATCTTCACGGACTGTGATATCGTGGGGACGATAGAAATGTGTCTATCGTGCTACTTTCCTTCTATCGTCTCTATCGTGATAAATAAGAATAAAAAAATAACGGTCGCAAAGAAGCTTCATATTGTGGTTTTGCGAGATGACGGCGCTGCTTTATGTTTGACGCACGCGCGGGTTAGCGACACATGCTTTACGTTGTTAAACTCGAGTTCAACAGAGACGCAGCCGGCATGAAGCCGGTGTCACCAGATATCTATGGGTGTCACAACATGGAGAAACAGCTGCGCAGGCAGCCCAAGAAGAAGAACTTTTACCAAAAAGAGGGGAAGCTCACCTTGTTAGCTTCCATTATTTAGCTCCGCTGAAACTCGGAGACAAAATGGGTCCAGAGGACACGAAGTTCAACCGAGTCCGAACTCGGGTCCAGTTAACCAATACAAAACAGACCAGAGACACAACAGAACCGGAATCAAACGCAACATGTTCTCTTTTCTGTTTCTTTGCCTTGTTTACTCCAGATTCCAGTCAGAGCGGATTTCTTCTTCGTGGGTTTTATTAGCAGCCGTTGTTTTACCGCCACCTGCAGGAAAAATTTGGACCAAAGTAGGTCCAAAGTTGGACCAAAGTTTCTACTTTGGTCCAAATTTCCTTGTTCTTTTTGTTCACATTCTTATAATTGTAACTGTATCTGTAGTAAAATAAAATAAAAACTTTGGTCCAAATTTTTCCTGTACACACACACACACATCGTGTTGTATATATACAACACGATGTGTATGTGTGTACAGGAAAAATTTGGTCCAAAGTTTTTTTTTTATATCGTGATATATATCGTTATCGTGATATAAAAAAGTCCATATCGTGATATATGATTTTTTCCATATCGCCCAGCCCTATACTGGATGGATGACAGTAATGTTTTCTAGTGATAATTCTTACAGCTCTTTTCTGTAATACAAAAATAGGCTTTGTGATTGTTTTACACGCATTCCCCCAAACATCAATACAATAGATTAAGTGTGGAACAATGATTGTGTTATACAACAAATACAGAGCTTTATCATTCAATAGGTCTCTGACCTTGTATAGTACTGCAATCGATTTAGCTATTTTTATTCTTACAGAATTTATGTGTTGTTTCCATGTCAGTTTGTCATCAATGATAACACCCAAAAACTTCACCTCACTCACTCTACAAATCTCAACACCCTCAATTTTGAGTGGAACATCAACAGTTTTCTTTTTATTACTGAATATCATGTAATTAGTTTTTTCTAGATTTAATGATAATTTATTGATTTTAAACCAAGTTTGTATTTTGGTAAATTCTGTCTTTATCAATTCCAACATTTGTTCTATATCTTCACCTAAACAGAAAAATGTGGTATCATCAGCAAAAAGTATACATTTAAGGAGTCCTGACACATTTACCAAGTCATTCACATATAAAATAAATAGCTTTGGTCCAAGCACAGAGCCCTGGGGAACTCCACATGTGATATTACAGAGGTCAGATCTTACATCATTTATTTGTACAAATTGTTTCCTATCTTTCAAATAGCTAGATACCCACTGTAATGCTGGTCCTCTAATACCATATTTGTTCAGTTTTTCAAGGAGAATGGTGTGATCAATAGTATCGAATGCTTTTTTTAAATCAACAAAAATACTGACACAATATTGTTTTTGATCGACAGCAGTAGTTATTTGTTCCATTAATTCCATGAGAGCCATTGATGTAGAGTTTTTAGCTCTGAACCCATATTGACTGTTGCTTAGAATATTTTGTTTGTCTATAAATTGATCTAGTCTGTTCACAAATAGTTTTTCAAGAATTTTAGAAAACTGTGGTAACAAGGATATAGGTCTATAATTGTTGAACACACATTTATCACCATTTTTAAAAAGAGGAACTACCTTAGCTACTTTCATATTATCTGGAAATATTCCTGTTGAAAATGATAAATTACATATATATGTAAACGGCTCAATAACATGGCTCATTATATCCTTTACAAACATCATATCCATGTCCACCCAGTCCTTTGATCTCTTGTCTGTAAGATTTTTTACTACCTTCATTATTTCCTCTTTGTTAGTTCCATTTAGAAAAATACTGTTTGCACAGCCTGTAATTGAATGGCTCACATTATTATCTACTTTTGGTATTTTAGCTGCAAGGCTTGATCCAACATTCACAAAATATTGATTAAATCCATTGACAATTTCATTTTCATCATAAACTTCATCTTTTTCTTTTACAAAATATTTTGAAATACTAGTTTTTGCTTTATGATTCTTCATAACACTATTCATTACTCGCCATGTTGCTTTCATATCACCATTACTTTTATCTAATAATTTACTATAATATTCTTTCTTATGTTTCCTTATAATCCCTACTAATTTATTTTTATACTTTTTAGATTTTTCTTCAGCGTTCTGACTTCGCAATTTCAAGAAACATGAATACAAATAATTTTTTTTTACAACCACTATGACTCAGAGTGGCAACACAATTTTTTACAGAAAAAAGAAACAAACATTTAAATGAAGACTGTAGTTTAGAAAGAGAACAATGAAGAGTGAAAAAACAAACAAAAAAGCAAACAAACAAACAAAAAAGACAAATTAAATGGTAAATGGTAAATGGAGCTTATTTATATAGTGCTTTCCAGCCCCTTATGAGGGGCCCCAAAGCGTTTTACAATACCAACCATCCACCCATTCATACACACATTCATACACCGGTAGTGGCAGACTGCCATGCAAGGCGCCATCCAGTCATACTTTGCAATTAGGTCATCAAATGCACTTTGGTGCAAGCGGTTGTCAGATTTCAACCTCAACAATCATTTGCACTGATTTATTCCTAAGTTTTAGACTGATCAGAGTTGTTTACAATGCTTGTTCTGGTTAGAACCATTATCTATATAAATATGTACATGAATGAATGAATGTGGGAGGAATAAAGAACACTTGAAATTGGCTGTAACAAGAAAAACCTTATTGGATAGGATAAAAAGTTTCCACTAATGTGTGGAAGTTACCCATTCATGTCATATCATGAAAGCTACTTTATCAAAACACATGGCGACTCGCACATACAGTGCACACTGGCTACAGCAGTACTGCTTGCTAAGAGTAAATTCAGACGTTTTCCTGCTAAAA